>JAYMSZ010001496.1:0-14183 GCA_036897665.1 Pelargonium citronellum | reverse complement strand
CGTTCGCAATTGTTCTCCGCCATGACTAGCAGCTCCACCGCAGCTCAAGTGACCAAATATAAAAGAAGGTTGGTATTGGTGGCGCATGTGGATATAGTATTAGTTAACTTGTTTTGTACGTTACTTGGTTTATTATAAGTATTTAATTAAGTGCGTACATGTGACTAATTAATGTTAATTATTTTAATTTCAGCAGAAAGAACCAGCAGAAGAGAGTGGTGCAACAGGCGAGAGCGGAGGGTCTGTCGTCGTCGGACATGTGGGCGTGGCGGAAGTACGGCCAGAAGCCGATCAAGGGGGCGCCGTATCCCCGGAGCTACTACCGGTGCAGCAGCTCCAAGGGATGTCCGGCGAGGAAGCAAGTGGAGCAGAGCTGCGCCGATCCCGGGATGTACATCATCACCTACACGGCGGAGCACAACCACAGCCACCCCACGCGCCGCAACTCCCTCTCCGGCGTGGCCCGGACCAAGTTCTCTGCGCCGCCCAAAGACTCCGACCCCACACGCGACCACCTGGCGGTCAAAGACGAAACTTTCGTGCCCATTGTGAAAACGGAGGAGGAAGAAGACAGTTTCCAAGGAGAATCGGACGAGATCTTCGAGTTCATGCCTGATATCACATTCACAGACGAATTGTTTCCGAGTTTAGACGATTTACATGAGTGCATTATGGACTATTGAGCCGCCATGCATACACATTTATCAATGAGGCAAGCGGTTCTAGGTGCTTGCTTCTCTTGAAATCTCATGATCGAACATCAGTTGTTAATCAAATTCAACAAAAGATCTGACTGTATAAAAGATCCGAGAATCGAGTTTAGATTACACTAGAGCTCAGAAACTGACTGGAAAATATGTTATTGTGGAACACAATTTTATCCCAAAAAAAGAATGAAAACTAATTTTTTTTTTATTTTTTTTTCCATTTCTATTCAATTCATATAGTAATAATTAGACTAGTGTTGCTCATGTTGATAGACAAGGTTATTATTAAGGTAGTAGTAGACAGGACATGACACATATGTTGTGTGGTTGGGACAAGGAATGGTTCATAATTGAGACATTTGTATGGTTGGGAGTGAAACTTTGGATGAAGCATGTTTATAATTAATTTGTGAGTAGAGTTAGGTCCAAAATAAATTTCTTTAAATTATTAGTGTTGCTTCAACTGCTAAAAAGATGAGTTTGTAGCTAAATAATGCTACAGTTCATGATTTATATTTTCTGTCCCAGGGAGGAGGTTTATATAACCCTATATATCACTCTCAAATAATTGGAAATGCTACAATTATACAACAACTTGGTTTATTAAAAGTTTTATTTATTTTTTAATTTTTTCGTAGGTAGGGTTGGGATTAATCCGCCGCCCCCACCAGCTACCTAACCACTCCCGAAAACGACACTATACACAGTTTTATTTGAATAATGTATATATGATGAATTATGGATTTGACTAAGATATTAATTGATGTTTCGTATTCATAATTTTGATTTATAATTTGCCTAACTACCTACAAGCAACGACAATTTGACATTATACTATTCATTTGGGAGATTTCTGATTGGTTCATTTGGAATGTTATCGAAATCTTTTAATTCCAATCTTCGAGTTGGTGATTATTTTTTTAAGAACAGAAATGAAATAATAAAATGAGGATGGTTATAAAATAGAACTCCCATTGATTTTGTTTATTTATATGGGCAAAGTCTGAATTTCAAACCGATTAGCATTATTATATTTTTATTATATGCAAAGATCAAGTTTATACGTTAGAGGATGCTTAGTCTGAATATATATTTTTTTATTACTATAAGTTATTGATTAGTTAAAAGTTGGACATAGATTGTGATAATTAGTCTAATTTTATTGTCATGTCTCTTAGGCCGAATGTGGTTTTCGTTCAGAAAAGTAAACTTCAACATTTGTTTGCTCTCGATTGTCGCAGTATTTGACATCAATCAAGAACTCAATTTTGTTGTCCGCCTTTTGTTGGTCGGTCGGAGCCTTGTTTATTTGTGGGATTCGGATTCGTTTCATTCATCTCGTTTTATCACTGATAGAAATTTTATTGGGTTATTTGGATTTTGGTCAGCTTTTGATTGTGAGTGTGTTTTAACAAATGTTTACGCCCTTTTATTGCTTGATCAAGAGAAGCCGGCTCTTTGGTCCCGGCTTTGTTCGGTCATTATAGACCCAATGGTCTTGTGGCATGTCTGGTTAGCTCGGAAGGCCTTATTGTATCATAATAAGCTTGCCAACACTGAGAAGTCGGTTTTAAGATTCATAGCTTCAGTTTTTCGCTTTTATCTTGCTTGAACGTTGCTACTTCAAGAAATTTTTCGCTTATTGTTTCGTGTAACAGCCCTTTCAATGAAAAAAAAAAAGTACTACGTGCGGCCATTTCTATCTACTATTGCCGAGTAGTGAGCAGGAGCAACTGGAAATTTATTCGAGTACAAATTAAAATGACTACAAAATAACACACACAGAAATTGCATCAATATTTTTATAATCTCTTAATCCTATATGAGAGAAGTATTGCAGCTGACAGCCTGACACTATATTATAATCTCTTATAAAACTGAAATCAAGCTTCAAATTACACATCACTATTGACTCAGGGACTTTATTACTTCTAAATCCATGCACATTTTGTAATGAACTAGTCTCTTACTACTTAGTAATCAACCAACTCTGTAGTTGTATTGAACTGTTGGAAATTCAAGCACACTTGTTGAGTATCTGGTAGCAAAGCAGCCACAGAAGCAACAAAAGCTGCATTCATGTAAGTGGTAGGTTCAGAGTGAGAATAATCAGACCTCTGGTCCCTGAATTGGTCATTTGAATCAGGACCTCCAACAATTGCACCCGCATGAGTGTTTGGATTGGCTGTACTTGAACTGTAGTAGCTCGAGTAGCCATCGTTGCACCCAATCTTCCTCGGGTGAGCCTTGATGGATGGAATCGAAGATCCTCTGTGATGCAATTGCTTTGGGTATTTGCTTCCAAAACCCACCATATATGACATCTTGTTGGGGTTGTTTCCTAGTATATACTCCACCTGAGAACCATAGTTTTTTGGGTTTAACATTAATGTTTCATTCATTGAGTACAAGATAGTGTCCTAAAATGACCAATGTACCTGTGATTTTGCAAAGTTTCTGATTTGAGAGGCTGAGAAGTGGACAGACCCACATTGGACTCCTCCAATGTGAGCTGATCTTAAGGTATTGGAGTAGATGAAGAGTACCATTGAAGAGCTTGTTACATATTGCAGATTGTTACTATCTCTGATGTACAAGAGACCACCTGAAGAAAATGATCACAGTAACTTAAAACCATGTATTTAAACAAGTTATGCATATATGTGTATGTACTACCAGGAGTTGTTTTGATCTGCAAAGAGCTACTTCCTGGCATCAATGCACATATAAATGACTCGGCGTCACTCTTAAATCTACTCAAATCCTTGTCTCCACCATAAAATTCCTGAAAAGAATGAGACTTGATCAAGTATGTGACAACTGAGAGTGTGTTGTTACTTGCTACCAAGTTGGCAATACCTTTGCTAGTAGTGTCTGTGCTCCGGCAAATTTGTTATCCCAGCTGAACTCCGGCGTCCTCTGGCTCCACCCTTGGTTGTTTTTGACATAGCTCAAGTATTGGCTCTGTCTAGTCGCCTTGTACAGCCAAGCCGCGGACCATAACAGCTCATCCTTAACAAGAACTATTCATGAGACATGCACAACATAAAGTCCTTCATATTTAAAGCTATCAGTACCTTGTAGCCTGAGTAAGAGCAGTAGAAAGGGCAAGAAGCTGCATAAGATCCTCTATATTTGTCTGCAAATTGGAATAGCTGCCAAACAACAACAATTTCAACAACAAAAACATGCACATACATGAAAGTGTTCAAATTTTAGTCCTTACTTGTTTTGAGTGACTCAAAAGTTTAGCAGAATAGGTGGAATCAACCCCTTGGAAGACAATTGAAGCAGCAGCAAGAGCAGCAGCAGCATCAGCCGCGGCCTCAGAGCCGGGTGAGCTAGAAGTTATTTTGTAGAGTGTCCGAGGCGTGTCCATGTCTTCAGGTCTCTCCCAACACTGGTGATCAGCATTCCCATCTCCCACCTTACATCAAAGAGTTCAATTAGACCTTTCATGCGCTTTTGCTAGTAAAAATGAGTGTAAAAACTAATGGGTTGTGACTCAGTTAGCAACGCAGACCGAGATTACGAGAAAACCTGGGTGTAGAGAGTATTGGGAGAGGTGTGAGAAGCCAAAATGAAGTCCGTGCCCCATCGGATTGCTGTCCGGAGATGGCCAATCTGATTGGCAGAAGATAGCTGTTTAGGGTACTCCAGAGCAGCCCAACTCAACAAGCTCACAGTAAATGACATTGGCCAACCAAACTTGACATTGTCACCAGCGTCATAGTAACCTCCTACCAATTTCACCTATCAAAATACACACAAAATTTGCTTCACTTTATGTGTCCTACAAATAAAGGGCATAAATAACATTGTACATACATTGTCAAAGTTGCCATCGGAGAGGGCAGAGTCTGCTCTCCACTTGACTCGCTGGTCGGAGGGAAGCTTCCCGGAGCGCTGCCCTTCGAAGAACAAAATGGATTTGGCTAGTGCATCTTGGTAGTCATAGGCTGAGGTTTGGGAACACTCCTCCTCCACCTCCTCCATGGAGGCTAAACCCAAGAAACAGAATAAGATCAGACCCCAAACCAGCCTGTGATGACCCATTGTTGGAGAAGAGAGGACTATTTATTGTAACAATATGGGATCAATAGTGGTGTTATATAGAGAGAGCTAAAATAGCATGGGCATTGGCCATATCCATATCTAATCTGTTTAGTGCACATCATATCAAGAAATGAAATTGCCATTGCAATGCTTGTGGGCATAGATAATCGGTAATGTGGGAGAGGCAGACGATGAACATGGTGATGTGCCTTAGTGAAGTAGGAGAATGGAGATCACGACTAGTACGCAAGAGAGTGGAAGAAGAGTCAGAATAAGTTGAATCACAGAAATTAGATGATAATGAGAGGGAAGATGATACGTTATAATTCTTTTGTGGATGGATCTACAAGTTTTGTTTTGCGAGGGTCAAATACAATATTAAAATTTATATTAAACAATTATGAAGCAGTAATAAAAAATTTGTGGAATGCCCTTATATTCATCACTCGAACAATGAGACTTGGGTTTAAGATTGCTTTTTGGTTCGTCATTTATGTTCATGAAAAAATTGTGGTTCGATAAAGATGATCTACCCGAAAACGTTAGGTTGGGGAAGCAAACACTATGAGGTTAGGTTAGAGGCTTTTGTCTCTCTTGTCTAGCCCATTCACTTGAGCAATTACATACATGATACATCACATTCGAACTCTCATTTACTCTATGAAAATCGTCTTTATCAAAGCACAAAAGTGTAGCATGTAGTTCCCAGGAAGGCACACCAATCCCTGGGAAGATAGAAAACATAATTTTTATGAATTTTAACTATAAAAGTTACTTATAGTGTTGTATGATTCAAAAGCCCTTTAATATGCATGTGTTGGCGTATGCAACAAGGCTACACTCTCCACATCTATCAGATCCTCACATGCAGGCAGCTACAAACCGAGACCATTCTGCTATTCATACACATCTCAAATAAAATTGATTCCAGAACAACAAAAAATTGGAACACCCAAACGTTGTTCAACACTTGAAATTGCCACAAAACCAGAACCAAAGAAACATATTACATAGAATATATATCATAGCATCCTATGTCTAACAACCCATTCATGTTCTATACATATTTTTTCTGTTTAGTTTTTTATCACGCACAGAGACAACCAAAAAAAAAAATCTCGAATCACGATGTGTACTACTGATAAGTTCACTCGTTTTTAGGACTCTCGTCTCTTGATTGCAGTTTGAATAGACCGTATTTCAGGAAAAAGGAAGAGGTATTAGATGGATGAATGCAGCTTTAAACAAGTTTTGCTGAGAATATATCAAAATAAAGATCAAGACAGGTGGATGAGCATGTGAGACTTCTTTATCTACTGTTTGCCTCGACTGGTTGGATACAGAGATCTACTGTTATCCAAGTGTGACTGAAATTGAGCAATCATCGAGAGACCAACTAGGTTCAAGAGCTTTTCCATGCAGAACTTGCGCGACGGTGATGACGTGACATTTATAATAAGAAAGTGCCCAATTCATGGCCATGTCTTGTAAGAAGTACTTTCCGATCATCAATCCATTCTAACCTATATGAAAGATCAAGATTACGAATCAAGAGTTTTGGACTGTTCACTTCATTCGTACCCTTACTATTCTCCTGCAAAAGAAATAACAAAAGTGAGTGCAATAAAATATAGCTGGTAGAAATCTTTGTTAACTAGCTGTTCCCCAACTAAATCAGGTACATATAGGAATACATGAACATAAATACTAAGATACTCATTACTATATATGTAGAACTAAGCACAGACAATAGGAAGTTCCAGATTATTAAGTAGCATCATACTTTTTTTTTTGTAGGGTGTAATGGAAATTTGGCTGCACCATTTAATCAGACTGTTAAAAGATATTCTTAGCCAGCACAAGTCCAGCTCATAGGCAGAGAAGATTTATTGTTATACTCCCTCCATCCCAAAATATTTATCCACTTTTTACATAATTTGTGAAGTGGACAATTATTTTGGGAGGGAATATATGGGGAATTGTGTAGAGTAGATTCAAAATCAATGAATATAGATAATCACCATTGCTGCAAGGATTCCAAGGGGTTTCCAGTTTTCACTTTTGGTACTTGAAAAACACCCCTCAATTTTGAGGACCAACTAAGAGAATAGGAAGCTATAGTTCTCACTCATCTTTTAATGTTTTATTTACAAACCCCCATATCTATTACAGTGGAGTGGACATATTATTCTTCATATAATAGTATAATACTGTCAATGTTATCAGTGCTACAGCAAAATCATTGTGCTTAATTTCTACTGATTTGCTGTTTTACGAGGAGGAATTGTGTGAAGCAGTAATGAGATAAATTAGAAATATTCATGAATAAGGACCAAGAATATAATGCCAGTCGGTAGAGGAAAAGCACCTGTGATTCATCCTGTTTGGCATGTCCCATTATGCTTGCCATGATACTTGACTTGGCAGTAGTAGGTGAGAATCCTTCCCATGGAGGAACAAAAATCAGCTTAGTGCACTGGACAGGAACATAGTTCCGACTGAGTTTCTCCCACCAAACAGATCCGAGTGACCACCATCTGATCATCAATCCATGCTCAGAAAAAGCAACTAACCCCTACAATTTCAAGTAGTGTAAGAATAACATGACTGTTAAATGATATTCCATTATTTCCATATAAATTAAAATACATCAAGTGACCTAGGATTAAAATACAACGCAAGAAGTATTACATTTGAAAGAAAGAAAGAAAGAAAGATAGAAGTATGATGTCTATCGAAGAATTTTGAGTCAGATGCAGATCAACCATGTTGGTATTCAAAGCCAAAGCCATTAGATGCAGTAGTTTAGTAGGTTTGGCATGATACTTAGAGAAATAAGCAAAAAATGTACCTTGATTAAGAAATTTTATCAATCACTGTCTATGCAAATGCAAGCTAACAATAATTCAGAAAAAGAAAGTGACAGAGATGCTCAAACGCTCAAAAGAAATTCGAGTTTACATAATCCATGGACAAACTGAAATTACCTCTCCATCTGGGGAGAAGCAAAGCGCTGAAATCACAGTCGTCACTGCCATTTCTGAAGCTCCTACAAGCAAACTTGGAAGAACAGCAGGCCCACTAGCATCCAATACCTTTATCTTCGTCACACTACATCAAGGGAAAATAATAATGGAAAGCACAATTAAATAAGCATAAGAGTTCAAATGCAACTAAAACTATTAAAAGAATTCAAAAGGAAAAACTGTTACAAGATAATCTACATATATAAGATCCAACATGAAATTATCTTTATGTTAAGAAAGAGATAAGGTGGCACCAACAACAGCATCAAATATTTTATAACAAAAACCATCTAAAATCATTGACTTAGCTCAATCGATCCTTAAATTAAGAAGAAGAAAAAAAATCAACTCAGGGAATAGAATCTAATCACATTAAATATAGTTAACTAAATTGCCCATAAGAAGAGAACACTTATCAACCTTTTGCTAATGTTGCATTACCTTTGCATATCATATACTCGAATGCTAGCATTAGTAATCTCTCCAACTGCATCCCCAACAGCTAATCGGCTTGATGTGTTGTTCAAGGCTACCATAGGAAATACCCGCACAACTTCTTTCAGAGCTGTCATTGAACTATGAAAGCAAGTTCTGCGCATGACTGAATTGGTAGGGTCCATAGTCTGTAAAATAAAGTTAACTGCCTGCAAACCTGTCCAAATGTTAGGATAAAAACCTACTTACAAAATTACTACACTTACAGTCCCTACATAACAATTCTTAGCAATGGAAAGATTTACAAAAACTATTTTTTTTTTTCCGAAGAAATATGCTCATCATGTGAACAACTGTAATAGAAACGTTTTGAATTAAGAAGTGAAGATGGAGTATCTGTTTCCTGATTGAGGAATAAACTTCACAAACCTTATCAAGATAATGTGCTAGGTTCCTTGGAGAACCACGAACAACCCTGACAAGAGTCATGAGGGATACTGTATGAACAGGTGAATCAGACGCAGTGGACCAAATATGCCTTTCTACTACAGTTAGAAACCCAAGAATATCAGCCATCGCTAAACTTGGAAGAAGAATCTCAACCAATGTCTCTCTGATGGTAACAGGAACGATTCGATGTTGTGTAGCTGAGTCTGCAGATACGCCACTTACACACTCTACTTGAAACAATATATCCTCAATAAGACGAGGTATTTCAGAACCAATACATTCCTTCCATGTATTTTCCATACCTTCTGCAAGGAGTTCTGCAGCAGTGGAACTGTATCTTTCATTCATAGCCATAACCAACTTCACCAATGGATGAACGACCAGCATGGCTAGACTTGGTTTCACAAGACTTGGATACCAAACGGCCAATGCGGCGGCCACAATTATGTGAGATGTCATCGCATCCTGGCTTGTTCCCCCAACACAAGAAATCCAGTCTTGCATTTCATAAGATTCTAGCCACGCAAGAATTTTAGATTCCTCCATCTGAGAAATCCCTTCTATTTCTGGCATCTCATCAAAATCCAATCTGTTCGTTGATACTCCTACATTCAACCGTTCATGTTCAGTTTCCCCATTTGCAGTTACAGAAGTCAAAAATGCTGAATGATCAGTTGATTTTTGGATATACAGAGGAAGTGGAATTGCCCGTGTAGCAGCACAGTGGAATAATGAGCGTGCAGCCATGCGTACATGCTCACTTTCATCTTGCCAAAAACTCACCAAAAGCTGCAATACAAGGAAACTTATAGTAAAGTACGCATAAAGGAACAGAACATGAACAAATAGTTACTTAAGAACTTTCTCAGACTTTTAGTTAGCACTTATTCACCCCCAACCCCACCAAAGAAAAAAGAGAGGATCATATATGCAACCTGAAGTAAGGGTGGCTTGACATCTGGAATTTTGTCTGAGAAATTTCGAGTATAGAATGCTGCTAAAGCACTGCAAAAGAAATGCATGACAGGTAAAGGATTAGCTACATTGGTAACGAAAGCAAATCAACTCTACAATCTTGTTGGAAATCAAATTCAAAATGATTGGTTTGGGTAGAGAATTTGTATGAAGACAAGAAAGTCCAGCATCATTGAAATTATTTAGGGAAAAAGTGTTGGCAATGCAGTATTACAATACATGATTGTTGTGACTTGTGCACCCTATATAGGGGTCCAACCGAAAAGCCTGCTGAACAAGGTGTCACTACTTAGGCCCGATCCTAACATGCAATCAGATCAAGAATAGGAAACAAGCTAGTCTAAGGCATATAATGGATTAGGTGGAGAAAATATGAAGGCAAGAGGAAGCCTACTTGCAGGCTTGTTTTGGATTTGTTATGTTCCTTGAGTCCTAAGCTCTCTTTGCTCTTGGTCTCTATTTCATGGAGTTTACGGGAAAAGGAGAGACAGAGAAAAATGTTAAATTTGTATATAAAGTGGCAACGGACTTCACATTCTTTCGATGAGGGATACATTGACAGAAACTGACTTCTCCAAGGAAAAGGAAAAAACCTAGATACGAGATCAGTATGAATAAAGGGTTTGCCCCAAGGTAAAAGTTAGCTCTACAAGCTCTAACATTGTAATTGTTCTCTCTTTACATTGAATATGCATATTATTAATATTATCTCCATGGTCGATACCTAACTTGAGTGTTAAAGGAGCTTCCAAGGAAAACCATCCCTCCGTCACCTTCCTTGGTTGTGCAGGTTCTCCACAGGTGATGGTTCAGATAGTGTTATTCAGAAATCAGATTCTGTGTAGATCCAATAATTACTTTCAAATTCCTAATGCATCCACATCTCCATGATTGAGGATTACAATTCACCGAATGTTGTACAATTTAACTATAGATGTCTTGGTCATTCATGCATTATAATCAGTCAAAGTTGAAATGCAAAGTATAGAATCAGCTAGTGAACATTGCTGGAAACTGGCAACAGAAACAAGCAAGAAAACAAAATTTAAAAACTCTACAGAGTATGATATAATGAGACTGGAAAATCAATAATATAAGCAGACTGGGTCCATGTATTACTTTTTGGTTAAACCAGTCTAATACCTGCTGGCCGGTGAACTGGACTGTGATAAGCTAATCATGCGCTGGGCTAGGGACACCATTGTTAGTGACCTCATTGCACAGAATTCTGATGATGATTTCCAAAGCTGAAATGTTAACATTAATTCTTAGGAAGCTGAAAGAAAGTAGATCCTAATTTTGAGTACAGTTCATCAAAGTACCTGAAGATTAGCACTCAAATCAGGAAATGCCAATGTTAAAGACCCTTTATCTCCTTGCATACCAGTAGCTAAAATGAAATTCTCTGGTTTCTTGAGCTTCATATCAGCTATTAGCAACTGATCAAGCTCGCTATCTACATTCCACAAGTGCAGAAAAGACAAGCTAAATTGAAGCATGCATTCTTCAAGTGACCTCCAATCATTCTCCTCTATACCTCTGGAGGAGGTCCCACACAATTCAGAAGCACCATCAACAGCCTTATGGTGGGGACTCGGTGACTCAATTAATTGTTCCTTCACATGGGTGTTGTCTTGCTTGTCACTGTTTGTTGAGTACTTGAGCTTCTGGCCAAGAAACATCAAAGAAGACAGATCAAAACTTAGAGTTGCGATCCCAGGGAATGGGCAAGAACATTTGATAGGATGCTTGTTTTGGAAGACAGGTGTAATTGGAACTAATTTCGCAGAACTTTCCCGAGTAGCATGTGCTTTGGAAGCATCAGCTATTTTTGTTATACTTGGCACCCTATTCGTTGCAGCAAAACCCTTTTCCGCGTTATTTGAATGTGACCAAGAACTCAAATCTTCAAATATGGGATGAAGGAGTGAGGAAACTGAAGTATCTCCATTCAGAAAAGTCCCGGAGAACTTTAGGTTGATTGCTCTACAGAAATTATCAAACATTGAATGAGAAGCTGTGCCACGAAGTACCCGCTCTCGAGCACCAGTCTTTACATCCCAAATGTATAAAACATCAATGGTATCCGAATTTCCATAGTGTTTCTGGCAGAGACAAGCAATATAACCTCTTGCACCATCCCATACAACTTTTGCAGGATAGGTGGGATGCCCCGGAAACATTCTTTCAACTCGTAATGTCCCAAGAGAAGCGAGAGCAACACATGCATCATCACCAACAGAGAGAAAGCAATCATTCCAAGGACGGTCAGTCTGATCTGGAGGAAGAATAATTTGACGCACTGGAGCCACATGTTGGTGCATTACAGTAATGAGATAGCCAGAATGAAGATCCCATATGCGGATAGTGCAGTCCATGCTTCCAGAGAGTAAAACATGATCAAAAGTCCTTTCTTTTGAGGTATTTTTCATCCGATGTGCAGCCAAACATAGTACAGCACCAGTGTGCCCCAAAAATTTCTGTTCGCTTATATCTGAATCCATTACATGGCATTGACTATCACTATGCGAATCAGTTATGTGAAACATGTCAAGTCGTACAACCTCTATTTCGCCACTACAGAATCCATACACTACAGCGTAAGGAGTGTATAGGTTTTCAGAGATAACCATGGAAGAAGATACAAGCTGCCCCTTCAGAAGAAAACCATGACGTTCATATTCTGGATGTACATTATTCACACACTCTAAACTAGGAACAGGACATTGCTGAGAAGCTAATTCAGTTCGACACCCTTTGTTGCCCTCAAATTCATGATACATAGTAGGCTCTGCAAACATGTCAACCAAAAATCCACCTTCTCCTAGCATCTTATATTGCTGGCTTGAGTTTCCATGTTCAGATTTCTCATGTAGTGACCATATCGTGACCCTAGGTTTCCATTGTACAGGCTCCTCAATGTAAGAGTAAACTGATTCAATGCGGAGAAGATAACGGTTCAGTGGGACAAAAGAAACTGACAACCTCACATCTAAGGGACAAGAGGCAGCTGAAATCTCACAAATAGACTCAAATTTATATATCTCATTGAAATATGATATCATATAGACGGCTGCAGACCCTTTGTTATTCCAGACAACAAATTTTTCTGAAAACATTTCACAAGATTCCTGGGTTTTCAGCATATTCCCGGCATCAACACTTTCAAGGAACATGCCACCTACAACATGCAATTTGTCACCTTCATGACAAAGATGCTTGCCTAGAAAAGATATCTCCCCTACTGTAGCACCACTCACTAGCTTAAAAATGCAGCAGTTTCTGAAGACAAGAGCAATAATGCTCCTGCAAGATGAAATTGACACCACATTTTCTCCCTCACTCACACAATCACTCCATATAGTCATTTCCAAATGAGAAGAACTTTTAGGCGAGCCATTAACATCCTCCTTATCTGGGTATGAATCCCTTGACATTGGTACCAGCTGTAACTTACCAGATGAATCAGCCATAAGTGCCGATAACTTATCCCCATCCTTGGTAGATGAAACCACAGCCATACACTTCAATGGACCAATTGATAACTTCCCATGAAAAACAGTTTGAATGATGGTAAGAGTATATGTGTCAACAATAACAACAGTGCACTTAGGGGGTTTTCTATAATGAGTTTCTCCGTTCAGTAAAGGCTCACATTTTTCAATGACATCACCATCATGATAGTCATATAAATGAACACCATTTGTGAAAGAACAGGCAATGCATACATATCTCGAATTTGAAGGTAATGTCTGAATGACAGATGGACTGCCCACCCAGGGAGGTAACTTCCTTCGACGCCTGCAATGCCCACTATTTCTGCTCCAGACACACAACACACCATCAGTGCACGCACTTATTAAAGCACCATAATTATCTGAGTTAGAGCTCACAGCGTCATTACTTGAAGAGTCCGTCTTTCCATCTATTACAGGATTACAAACACCAAGATCTGCTATTGGCATGGCATGTCCACACAGCATGGCCACTGGTCTAATCTCCTGATACATTAAGAACTTAATTAGACCGGCAGCTCATCTCATTAAGAACTTTCTGGATAGAAGATCAGCCAAGAGTTGAAATGGAGATAACTTTAATCACATGAAATACATTAAATTGTAAAATAAACAACAGCAAGCTATCAAGTGTCCAAAACCATTGTCCCAGCAAAGAAGCCCCTAAATGCAAAACAATGCAATCAATACAAGCCTGATTCAACTACTTGCTCATAGAGGAGTTTTCATACATAAATACTACAATTTTCAATACGAAATCTATGTTTTCCCCTTCCAGTTCCCATATCCCAATAATTCAATCAGAAACCAAACAAAGCAACTAATATGAAATCCACTGGGTATCAAGTTCACAATTCTGGTTCAGGCAAAAATACAAACAGGTGGTGTGCTTGTGAACAAGTAGAATTACCATGTTGGATTCGGTGGAGGAAAGGTTCCACCAGAAGATGGAGCCATCTGATCCGCCAGTGTAGAGAGTAGGGGGGGGGTTGAGGACGGCGGGTGGCGGGCCTCTTTGG
>JAYMSZ010001495.1:0-14184 GCA_036897665.1 Pelargonium citronellum | reverse complement strand
TTTGTACAAAACTAGTTGTACAAAATGATGTGTCAACAAATAAGACATGACACATCAAATATTCTTTTGGTGACTTGGCTCAATCAAAACGCACCACGTGTGCAATAAATCTAATAAACCGGGCGCTCCGCGCCAGAAATTCATGAGAGGGTGGTGGTATCATATACGTCAGGTTGTTATTCGTTAAAATAAATTTCAAACTACAAAAAAACGAAATTTATATTCGCCACGTCGGCTACCACGTCATTTTGTACAAGAAATTTTGTACTAAGTCCTCCGAATGAATATAACTTCACTTCTGATCATAGTGAAACCTTGTAAGTCAAACTAAGGGGACTTATGCCATAAGAAAAGATAATATAGTCTTCTTTCTTCTGAGGGTCGGTATATACAGAAGAGAACATGAACAATAAAAGAGAGAGATACCTACAGTCTAATCTGAATCATATTTAGATTTTAGACTGCCTTCTGTTATGTAAGCTCAAACCCTCATGCACACACACAAACACTTAGCCGTGCCCTTGAGCGCGCACACACACAATATATATATATATATATATATCCATTTGTACCAACTGCTAAGTTAATATTTGATAGACTGAATATGCTACACAACTAATCAACTGCGATATTAGACAATTCGCAATGTAGTGCAAATATGCACAGCCAATGATATAACACCAGTTAATGTATTGGATAGTGAATAATTTAGTAGTCATATTCATAAATGCTCATCATAAACACACAAAAACATATAATTTACAAAAGCAAAAACATGGAATGCAAGAACATACATGCTTTTCTCTAGGCAATCTTGTTGTGGGCGGAGGCAACTTCACAATGGGACCGTTTATGCTTTCGGTGGAAGGCAAGTTAAAAAGAGAATCCGCAAAAGCTTGAACCAGCTCCGTCCCCTTCTGTAGACACTCCTTCACCATCTCCTCCCTAATTCCACAAATCCAAACCAACAAATCAGGCGCCGATACATACAGCGATACGTATAAGAAACAGTGACGAAACCAAACCTAGAAGAAGACGTGGAGGCGAAGCTGTGGTGGTTGTTAACCGCCAAGAGATTACCCAGATCCATCTGGTAAGCGTTCTGTGTCTGCGTCACTGTCTCCATCTCCATTGTGGAACTGAATCGTAAGGGTTCTAGGAGGGTTTTTATATGGGCAACGCAGAGACGGTGTTGGTCACATAATGTGATGGCTTTTACTTTGGGCTCTACCAGAATCTAAGATGGGCTTCAATAGTATTGGACCTACCCACTTTATAAATGGGCCTCATCTGGATGGTTGGGTTTTTATGGGCCTGATAATATGTTTCTTTAATCGAACTATAACAAAAGTTATATAAATTTGTGGGCTCGAAGACCGATAAATCAAGATAGGTTTGATAAAGAGGGCGAAAACCTGACTAACTCTTGGATCACTCGGTTCGTAGACTCTGAAAGAAAAAAAAACAAATACTGCCAAGCTATACCATCATGGTAAAAACATCATGAATAATCAAACTGGAGGCATTGAAATCCTCCTCATTTGCCTGAATAATCAAGTTGAAAAACATTGAAATCTTCCCCCTTAGCCTAAAGAACATGAACAATTGACAACGATTGCACTTGAAGTTTAATACAACCATGTAGAGGGCTCTACCAACCGCCCCTGGCTACCATTGAGTATACCATCTGGTTTGGTAGCAAACTCAAAGGTTGATCCAATGGCTTCGACATATCAGCTTCCAAGTCACCTTTTTCTTCTCTCCAACAACCTCTTGTTGCTCTGCACACACACAAATAAAACAAAAATCCTATCCGAAATTACGTTGTCGCCGCTCTGCAAACCTTAACAACACATTAACTTGTTATTAAAGCAAGCGTTCGCTACTAAAACGAGAAATACCACAATTTTTTACATACAAACTCGAGAGCCCGCCCCCCCCAAAAAACCCCCCCCAGCCGTAGCCAACCAAAAATTATACCTGACGGCAGAAAAATAAAAGAGAGCGGCACAAACCCTAAAATATATAATGACTTAAAAGATAAGATTATTAATGTGACATTTGTTTAACATTATCTCATAAAATTAACACACCACGGGTGTGCTAAATTCTTGAACTACTTAAAATATCCTCATATTTTTAAATTCGGAGCCGGTACCATTACTCACAGTGAACAGAACACTATTTTAAGATCCTGCTGACAGAACAAATACAAAATATGCATAAAAGTAGTAATAATCCATACACATCTATTTTATTTGCCGTACAAAGTGTAATGCTAGGCTTGGAATCTAATTAGGACCACACAAAATGGGATCGATGTGCTGTAAAGTAATATAAAACACATGTAACACAAGTTGAAGCCCACTAATTACATATTTGACAAACCATACCAAGATGATTAAGATCCACTAATTAATGGAACTAATCTAATACTCTTTTCACAGTTGCCGTATACACACCAACTTCCTTTTCCCAACCCGTGATTTGGTTGACACAATAAAATCTTATCAAAATCATCAAGAAATGATCACAAAAACCTTAAGCTCATAGATTAGTTTAAAGAAACAGAGGATTAGTGAAGAGTCATGTCACAAGAGCACAATGGATCTAGCTAGCCGCCCATTTTCCACCTCCACTTCATAATTCAATCACATGTGCTTTCATAGTTTCATTTGTATATAAATCACATGTCCTGACAGATCTTCAAACCTTAAAAATGAAGTCTTTCATGGTACTTCTGGTACTAATGTTGTGTTCTGTTAATCATCAAAACCTTCTGGTTTGTGCTGACATCGGAACAGCAGCATCATATAGCCCTCCTTATCTACGTAAGTGCAATAAAGCGTAACAACTTAGGCTCGAACCTGAGAAGTGCAGTAAACATTGAAATGCATAATTTTTGTTTCGAGTTTTGCACATGTTGGTTGTTGATAATGTTATTGTTGGTGTGTGCTTGATTTGCAGCAACTATGTGCAATGGTTATAGGGAGGATCAGTTTCCGGAAGGCGGGTTCTTTGTTGCGGCGAGTGATGGAATTTGGGACAATGGAGCTGCGTGTGGTCGCAAATACAGGATGAGGTGCATCAGTGGAGTCAACAGACCATGCAAAGGAGGCTCCATTGTTGTACAAGTTGTGGATGTTTGTGACAAGAATCCATGTCCAGCGACCTTGCTCTTGTCTGAAAAAGCTTTTGATGCCATCTCTAGAATCAAGAATGCCAAGATCAATGTGGAATATGCCATGTAATGATCTCGATTCTCGGCTAATTCTAATCATGATTCCTATATGATGTTCGTGTTACTTATGTCTCTGCATAACCTTTGAATTTCAGGATATGATTGCAGCTGCTAGGCTTATACATCTTCCGAGGAGCATCATATGACCGAGTTTTAGTACATATATAGGTTGTGGCGGTGTTTTTTTTTTAATCAGTTGAGCTACACAAACAGGATAGCTCTCATCTTTTAATTCAAAACTCTATCCCACCTGACGCAATGAGATTTAAACCCACGATCTCCCACATAAAAATGTGTGTTTTGACCATTGCGTCACCCCTATGGGTTAGGTTGTGGCGGTGTTAATTAGAATTGGTTAATCATGCATGGGCTCTTTTGCAATATGACTGTAACAGAGAGTTATTAAACATAGAATTGGTGCAGTGAATAAAAATTGATTATGTTTATTTATAAAGTTTGGTTATTGATGATACATAAAAGAAATTACAAGTATTTTGGATGATAAGAATTCAATGCGTGTTTTCTTAAACGATTTGTTCCCATCAAACAATGGTATCATTTTAAGTGAAAGTCGGGTCTTTGAGGAATTCGGCCAAGAAATGGCCGGCATAAAACAACAGCATTGACAAAAACTCGAAAGAAATCAAACTAGTGAAGGAAAAAGAGCAAAATAAGATGAAAGACAATTTGTGGCCGTGGGCTCCCTCCACAACCATGGAGAGTCCTCCAACACAAGCCATGACCACCAACCACTCTCGTGTTTGTGAGGAGACATCCAACTAAGATGATATCTTCAAATTGTAACCTTTATGAAAAGATGCTGACAAACAACGACTGTGGCATGAATTCACGATGTGAGTTAACATTCACGATCAAACGCGTGTGTTCTTTGAGACATAGTCTAATGCGACTTTCACAAGTTCGTTTTTAACATTTCATAGTCTAATCTAGGCATTGTTTTGTTCAACGATCACTTTTCACAACGTACTACATCTTTTATGCCCACAACTCCGTCCTGACTTTGTACATCTCCACAGACTATGGTCCCAACACTCAACCAAAATCTTGAATTCTCTGAGTTATGATCGATGTGATGCAGGTCGTCAAATAATTCAGTAAATGAAATACGAGTCTCAGCTTTGTAGCTCTCCACAAGTACAATCCCAACACTTTTTAAGTTAAAATCAAGTATGCTTAGAGTCGTCGAGACCTCCCCTTGAATTCTCTAACGTACGACCAATATGAAACTAGTCGTAAAATAATACAGTAAATGAAGTACGAGGATAACATCGACATGAAATAACGTTAAAATCACCCAAACACACGTATTGCCGAACTAACAAGCCGCAGTCGAAGATTGGAGCGCGAATTTCCAAGAACCCAAACAAAGGGTATCTTCCAGAACAGGCGATCTATACATAGCAAAGTGCGACATTTCCGTCAAAAGCTAACACCTCAACCATGTCTTCCTAGTGCGCTCTCTCCATCGTCGACTCAACTATCATCCAATCCCCAAATTCCTTCTTTACCAAACCCAAATTGTTTGGTCTCATACATCAATTACAATCCAGTGAGCTCATTTCCCCAATTCTCTTATTTTATGTTGCTCATATTTAATCGATCGATTGTGTGATTATTTTCTCTTCTTCCATACATCTTCTTTAATTTTCATCAAACATCAATCAATCTCAATACCCACTTCCATAGGGTTCATGAATTCGCATTCGTAATCCCCATCTTTTCGTTCTTTAGGGTTCATTTCTAGTTTTAGAAATTTTTGCGTCGATTGGACATGGATGGGAACAAAGATGATGCTTTGAGATCGTTGAGGATCGGTAAAGAAGCGCTTCAAGCTGGGGATCGAGATCGCGCTCTCAAGTTCATCACTAAAGCTCGTCGTCTCGATCCGACCCTACCCGTCGATGACCTATTATCGGCAATTAAGCGAGATTCTGACGAGAATCTGGCTCCGGATGGTGATGGGTCATCTGGGTCGTCTCCGGCGAAGCCTTCCGATCAATCTTCTGTTCGCCACCGGGTACCCAAAACCGGGTCGCCTCCGGCTTCCTCGTCAGCCTCTGTGGCGTATACAGATGAGCAAATTGCTATTGTGCGAGAGATTAGGAAGAAGAAGGATTATTATGAGATATTAGGGGTGGAAAAGTCTTGCTCGGTGGAGGATGTTCGAAAAGCTTATCGGAAATTGTCTTTGAAAGTTCATCCCGATAAGAACAAGGCGCCGGGAGCTGAGGAAGCCTTTAAAGCCGTGTCGAAGGCATTTCAGTGTCTTGGCAATGAGGAGAACAAGAAGAAGTATGATCTTACCGGGTCCGAGGAGCCTGTCTACGAGAGACGGGCAGCTAGGAGAGGTGCACACTACAATGGCGGGTTTTATGAGGCTGATATTGATGCGGATGAGATATTTAGGAACTTCTTTGGTGGCATGGGCCAAACCACTCAGTTTCGGGGTTTCAGTTTTGGACCTGGAATGGGTCAGAGGATGGATGATAATGGCTCTGGAGGATTCAATTTACGTGCGCTATTCCAGTTGCTGCCGGTTCTGCTGATTCTGTTTTTGAATTTCTTCCCTTCCTCGGAGCCCGTATATGCACTCTCGAGGTCTCATCCTTATCAATATCGGTTTACTACCCCAAAGGGTGTTAACTACTACGTGAAGACTACAACTTTTGAACGAGAGTACCCGTATAATAGCCCGGAACGTGTGGCACTAGAAAACACTGTTGAACAGGAGTACTTCAATATTCTGGCACAGAATTGTCGTATGGAGTTGCAGCGTAAACAGTGGGGTTTTGTTCACGAGACACCACATTGTGAGATGCTGCGGAACTTTGAGACGCCAGCTTGATGACTTATTTCAAGGTTCAATCTCTCTTCTTATTATATTAGTTTATTTGATGCTTAATAAGTTATTTTGTCCTAGTGGCTCAGCCTTATGCATGCCAATTTTTTGTGGCTTAAAGTTAAAACCTTGACATTGCTAAGGAATTGAATTAATCTTTTCAAGGAGTTTTAGTATATTCCCGATCAAATTGCCTTGAATAAGCATCAATCTGGGAGGTCCTCCTTGGTTAATGGTTGAGTTTTATTGATAGCTTATCAATATATCAGTTGTTTAGCTTGGTTCTTGTATGGTTAATCAATGGCCAGCATATATGCCGTTTGCAATCACTACATTCTAGGCTGTAAGACTCCTGTTGTTGCAGCATTGTTGCTGTAAGATGTGCCGTTAGTTATTACCACATGTTGCTATAATAAGATGCCCTGTGATTCATAGATCACAAAGTGGAGTGGATTTGGTGTTTATCCATCACTGTGTATAGGTAGTATACATTGGGTTCTGCAATATATGACAAAAATAGTACATATGAAATTCTTTTTCAACTTGGCATACTTAGTAACCTTCCTTCAGTGCAGTGAGTTTTATCCATGATTCAGTCAGCACCTTTTGTGACTTGGATTTAGGGAATTAGCCCTCATTTTCATTTTGAAATGAGACAATTTATATTCATAGATATTGATTAGTGATAAAAAAAAAAGACATTCTTAGTGTAATCACATACATTTATTGGTGTGTGAAAATACATATAAAAACATGTACCAATGGGTACATGTTTGGACATCTCCCATTGCTATATGTGTGTGTGTGTAGGTACTTGTTTTTAGAGTCTTATCTTTTTCTATGTTGCAGATTTTCCGCTCGATGTTACTTGTCAGCAACTCAATGTTTATTTGTGGGAAGAGAAAATGCATGGAAGCCTTCTGGAATTACCAGATGGACAGTACTTAATAGGTTTTAATATGGATTAATGGGTAATGTCTCTATCTGTGCATACATATATAGCTTTTACCACTGGAACTGGACAGGCAGGATGTCATTTATTTGATACATCTATGATATGATGAGCCATATAATTTAATTGTAATCTCAATAAGTTAGCTACTTAGCTCTATGTTTCATATGATGTTGGGAGTTGATATGCTTATGTTAATGTAGGTAGTTGACAAAGAAGAATATACATAATACATATGAATTTGAACTCAGATTGTATACATAATACATGTATGAGTTTGAACTCAGATTGTATACATAATACATGTATGAGTTTGAACTCAGCTTGTATCAATTTCTTAAGATTGAGCTTCACCAAATATATCAAGTTCTTATGAATGAATTACCAATGTTATCTCTATAAGTTAGTATCCAATGAGCTTGTTAAAACACACGTCTTTGAGTTTAACTTCTTAATTTTTTTCAGAATAGATTTCAAGACACTTATTTTGAAACAAAGAGAGTGTAGAGTTCAAAAAAACACAAGGAAAAAAAAAACAGAGCGTATGTTTTCAAAAGGGTATTAATGTATAATAACCTACTTATTTTATACTCCCTTCCCAAAATGAGTTTCACTTTAGAATATAGATGCTGTAAATGAGTATTCATTTTCTTTTCTGAAAATTGATAATTTTTACAACTAGATTGAGCATATAATCAATTGACTCCCTCTTGACGGGACGGTTCGACTACCCAATTGTTCTTCTACGAGTCATAACCATGTCATGTGGATGCCTCCATGAACATGCTACTAGGACCGAATTTACAGCCAACGGCACGTTGTTTGGGGTTTCAGTTAAGGTTTTACGAGATTGAGATTCTGAAAGTCATTCTCGAAAAGATAAAGTTAAAAGGCCTCAAAATGTGCAATGCAAATAGCATACGTCATGTCATTTATCCATTTATGTTTGATGGAAGCGCAGAACACGCCCATGGCATCCACTTCACTTCGCGTGGTATGTCCATGTCTTAGATACCAACCAGTTGCAATTGCACTCTTGCAAAATTAGCTAAAAATCTATTGAACAAGCAATTATGCTTTTCAAGCGAAGAAAAGAAAAAGATAGTGGAAGCAAACTGCATCAAACTCAAGTAGCAATTAAGCAAATAGCTCTAGTAATGAATGGTATGGGAGATCTGTATAAAAGGCCAATAGAAATTACTGTATCAGTTGAGTTAAGAGCAACCTATTACAACAATTAAAAACAATGCATCTGATTCAGGGTTCAATCTATCGACTAGTATTTTATTTTTATTTAAACACAATTAATTCTGTGGTGGTTGAGCATGTCTAGATTTTTTTGTTCCTTCTATGTAAATAAAAAAAATTAATATCACATCTGAGTACTGAACTACTTCCTTAATTAGTCCTTGGCCATTATGATCAGCATTCCCAGTGCACCTACAAGTATGTACTGCAACAGAAACACACAAGTCACCATTTTTAATTCATTTACTGTTTATGCTATATAAAACACAGTTTTTTTTTATGTGTTTGACATCAAATCTCTTCTTAGGCTCCTGAATCATCTGCCAAGAGGAAATTAAAAAAAAAAAAAAAAAAGAAGACATGCATGTGTTTAGAAAAACTCTGAAATCCCATAGAATGTCATACCTTGAGAATTGGCTTTTCGGTCATAATAATTGTCATATAACCAACATAAGGCAAGAACCTGAAAAGGTGAAGAAAGATTGACATGATGCATGGAAAAGAATAATAAGCCATTGCTGATAATTGAAAAGGCTACAATCTCTTCTATTAGATTATCATTATTTCATACACTTGTTTAAAGAGCTTCATGTTTGTATAATGATAGATACTACATCAATTAGGTAATATAGTGTGTGTGTAAAATATCAAGCCATGGGACAATGCATCCAGAGTCCAAGTTATGGTGTTTCTGTCAACTGTTAATCTATTCAAGACATTTCATAAGAAATAAAATTAGATTTACATTCTGCTTATACTTCAATTCATAACTCTTAAATGATGTTTTTAGAACAGTATCAATGTAAAGGTGATAGTTACAAAAAAGATGTATATATATCTTTTCAGGTAAGTTTGTTTTAATTTACCCAACAGCTTTTCCCATGATATGGTGCCGGTTCAGCCAACGTTGACCAGGATGGTACAAAGTTATGTCATCTCTTTCATTAGCATCTCCTGAAAAATTATTTAATCAAGAATGAAGGAAATTAGAAAGTGAAATTACTAAACAGTATATTTACAATGTACATAGTAGATACATAAACTGTAAGTACTTGGCAGTTTGGATGTGTTTAAACTTCATAACCATGTTCTTACTAATTAAGATTTGCACAAGCTCAATCCCAAAAGAAAATAACATTTTATTTCCTTCCCTTTCACCCTTTACAACATAAGATACAAAAATGTGTAGTGCCGACACAAATGAAAAGTGAACAGAACTTAGCAACTCCACACTCGCATTTCCTAGATAAAACTATGATAGTGTACCTTTTGTGAGTAGATCAACTTCTCCAGTATCTTGGTGCTCATGAACCTGAAAAAGATAACCAAAATAATACACATTTGTTATTAAAAGTAAACCATCTAAAATAAACCTGATGAACTAAAGAATGAAAAACAAGAATACACGTTAATCCTTTGAATTTTCAAGCCTAAAATATTTAGACACATACAAAGGAGTGGCAACTAATTGCATCCACTTTCCAGATCACCTAAAATTTTCAATACAGTTAATATGGTTACAGTATATGTGCAAAGGACAAACCATCTAGGGGGTAAACCTATTACCTATCTAGTTATCAAACTAAATGGGCTTCAACTGGTACCAAAAAAGAGTTTCTCCAAAATTGTTACCTTAATCACCCGATGAACAATTGGAATGTCGCGCTCCTATACCATGCACAGAAGATATATCAGCAAAGCAGATAAGGATGCAAACATGAGCAATGTATAAGTAAAATACTTGGTGGATGTCATATGCAAAGGTGTCTATGCATTATATATAACCCTATCTGAAAGGGATTGAAAAAGAAGCATGAAGCAAGAACATCAAATTTCATACTGAAAATTATATTCTGTCAAAACATCCAATTCAATTCAACAATACTGAAAGCTGGATGTTCTGATAATTTTTATAAGGGTCAAGTAACAAAAAATGCTATTTGCTAAATGGAGAGAACATATTACTCCCTTTGCCCCAAAATGAGCGTTCACTTTCCTTTTTTGGTTAGTTGGCGATACATGAATTAATAACAATATCCCTAGGAAAGTTGGTTACCCTTTGATATTGTTACAACAAGAGCACATGGGAGTTTATAGGGAAAACCCAATCCAAACTAATTTATCCTTCAATTTTACAAAATTTAGAAATTGGGTACTCATTTTGGGACATAGAGAGAGTGATAAAACTAGACAAAGCAAATGAGAACAACAAATTGATAGCAGGAAAAATAACATACATCTACATTGAACACTACAATTTCTCCTGTACGAATAGGATCATCATTCATATGCAAGAACAATATGTCACCCTGCAAGAGAACGAGGAAATTAGAGATCATGAGAAACTAAGAATCAGTTTTGCTATAATTATATAAACAAACTCAGACACACATACAGGTTACAGAAACATGATAATGGCCTTTAGGTATTCTTATCAGTAATATTATAAAACAACATGTCCTAAAACCCACACCCCACCTACCATGTATTACAAAACTGGTATTTTTAATTATATCAAAATATTCATATTGTGAACTTACAAAGTAATATGAAGTTATCAACAATTACCATGTTCTTTCTCCTTTGGTAGATTTTGAACTATTTACTCATTTTCAAGAGACATTAAATGGCAATTGTAGATGTTATATTAATCCATGATAGCAGAAATTGAACTAATCAGTATGATGCAATACAAGAAAACACAATGATTTATGATTTAACTTATTCAAAAGACTGAATATAAAAGCCAACTGGACAAAAGTTAGGAGTTCGAACACATATTTTTACTAATGAAACTAGTGACTCACTCTTTTGAAGCCAGGTTCCATGCTCCCAGAGAGCACAACTACAACAGGTGATTCACTACCAGTTATACACATTAATCCTTTCCATATAATCAGAGCTGATGAGATAATCATACCTGAAAAAGAATATGAAAGTAAACATCAATTCTTATATCACAAACCGACGAGCCCAAGACAAAAGAATAAAATTTTAACTGTTAAATCTGTGACTTTTCTCTTTGTTAATTGATCTTGATTCTTTCTTGATGATCATCAATTGAACTTTACAATGAATTCATAGGGTACAATAGAATAATACTTTGAATTGATTAATAATACTCCCTTCGTCTCAAAATGAGTGTCTTGTTTCTCTTACATTTTTGTCCGAAAATGAGTGTCTTGTTTCCATTTCAGGAAATTAGTTATGCTTGAATTACCAATAGTATCCCTTGAGTTTGTTACAACACATGTTCATGGGGTTAAAAAAGGAAATGTACAAAATTATCTAATTTCTCCTCAACTTTTCTCAAAATGAATCCTAAGACACTCATTTTAGGAAGGAGGGAGTAATAAGTTTGACACTAAATTTAACTATGTATATTTGTTCTTATCTAAGAATTTCGGTACGGAGGGAGTAATAAGTTTGACACTGTTTTTAACTATCTCTATGGTTTTTTCTTATCTAAGTTTAAGTAGATAACTCCAGTGTAATTAGAATTAGATATTCAACAAATAAGCGTGAGATCTTGAAATTTATTTGAACTTCTAACATCTATTGAAAAGAAACCCATCAGTCAACGGTTCAATTGCACATAAACACATGATTTGGTTTATTATGTCATAGGTAGCTGCATGAGAAAGCCAGGCACAATAAATCACCAAACAAGACAACCCTGTCAGTTTATCACAAGGCAAATTATAATGTACACTACACTCTATTCAATCAAACTTGAAACAAATAAAAAACTATACTCCACTTCTACAAACAAAATTTGCTAGCTATTGTCTTCCAAGACAATTCTTTAGTGATTGCTATGCTTGAAAAAAAATCCAGAGTTTCACATTACCTATAACAACAAAACCATCAACTCCCAGAAGAAGAAAAAAAACTCAGTTTTAGATAAAATCCAAAATCAACAGACACAATCGCACAAGAGATGAAGATTTCCCAGTACAAAACATATCAAAACTAGAATTGGTGACATGAATCAGCAACAGATCGCACAAGTACAATTTCTCAAGTTGAACCAAACACAGAAATGTAGATAGAGAAATGAAAAGGAAGAGCACAGACCGAGACTGATAACTTGGGAGAGAAATTGCCTGATCTGAATCGATTTCATTGAGTGTACGGTCTCTCCGATCCACCCCATTTTCTTCTCCACCACTGTCCGTACTCGCCGATTTCCGTACTCGCCGATTTCTGTGCTCTGCTTCGAATTCGATTCTGGTATTTATTTGGCAAATTCCAAAAAATCTTTAGTTCTTGTAGTCTAAATTGTAGGTCCCATCTCAGTAGTCCATCCAATAAAATCCCGCCACGTGTAAAATTTTGGGTCCCACTATATTTTAATTGGGTTTTGTGGATCGTCAAAAATGGGCCTGGTCTGAACCGGACCCGTTTCGGCCCATTTCATCTATATATTGAGTTCGTGATGCTCCAAAGAGCTTCCCTTAAACCCTAATTCATCGTCTCTGTTTCTGCTGCAAAACCCTAGCCTCTCTCTGCCTCGTTCCTTCACAGATCAATCACACAGCAATGGTATTCTGATATTCTCTCTCTCTCTCTCTCTCTCTGAGTCCAATTTGGTTCTATAGAAAGTATCTGGTTTTGTTTTTCTGGTGGTGTTGACATGTGTGTGTATTCAATTTTTTGCAGGCAGTGAACCCAAAAGCCTACCCATTGGCAGATTCGCAGCTCACGATAACGATACTCGATCTTATACAGCAAGCTGCCAACTACAAGCAGCTCAAAAAGGGCGCCAATGAAGGTATGGACTTTATGTTTTATGAACTTGCAGGCACTTCATATGTGTAATTGAATGTATCTTTGATTTTGTTTTCTGGTTTTGATAATTTCAGCCACCAAGACCCTCAACAGGGGTATTTCGGAGTTCGTTGTGATGGCGGCGGATACGGAGCCGCTCGAGATCCTTTTGCACCTTCCCCTGTTAGCAGAGGACAAGGTACTTTGATATAATCTGTGTTTTGTTTGATATATGAATATGGTGTGTTGACTATGGAAGGTGTAGTTTAGAAGTATCGTGTTCTTAGTTAGCAAGTTTGGCCTGATGTTGTGTTGGATTGATGGTATGGAATCAAAGGGAAAATGATTCTGAGTTCTATGTTGTTGGTATGTGACGGTGCTCAATTTGTGGTGCATCGGAAATGTTGCCACTTGAATTGATTTTGAGCATTATGTGTATTGCATATGAGATGGTCGTTTATTTCTTATAATTATCTGGTATTGTTAATGTAGTTTGGTTTATTTAATAATAGTACACCACATGAGCACTGAACTCCTGATTCCATTGGTAATATTATGGTAAACAAGTTCATATAATTCATCAATAATTTGCAAATTCAGATCATGATAAACATGCTTGCAGTAATCATTATAAATTTAAGTACAGGTGAGTGCCGAGTAGTATGTATCTTTTCGTGAGGTATTGCATGTAATTCTGTTTGTGTGAAACACTTTAGCTTGAGTTAGAAACCTTGATACTTACAAAAGCTATATCACTTTGGCCTAATATGTCACAATCTTCAAATTTTAACGTTTCATCTTTAATGACCTATGATGAATGCTCTCGTGTACAAAGCTAGGAGCATGAAATGACATCATCATCATCATCATCAAAATTTGCAATGGTTCATATTTATTGACTGTATGCTGCTGGAGTCTTAATAGTAGAGTTTCAGGGTTTTTTTGCTATACAATCTTCTGAACTAGTTTTTGTGCTTTTCTCTGTTACTCCTTATTGTAGAGACGGTTTGCTATATTAACCATTATATATGGGTTTTTCAGAATGTGCCATATGTATTTGTCCCTTCAAAGCAAGCACTTGGTCGGGCATGTGGAGTCACAAGACCTGTTATT
>JAYMSZ010001494.1:0-14189 GCA_036897665.1 Pelargonium citronellum | reverse complement strand
AGTAGATTCTAGATGAGCATAGAATAGTTTGAAATACTCTCTTCTCTCAACACTTTGCAAATTTTTAGGTCTAAATAGTGAAAAATGCAAACTTTCTATAAGTACTAGTTTGTATCTGTGTGTTGCACGAAATATGAACATTTATGATAAACAACATTGACCATGTACAATTTATGTATTGAGAATATTTTAAATTCAAAATAATAATAAAGAAAAGAATATTGCACATGATACACTTTATATATTATTAAAAAAATACACTTTACAAAAAAATGCATCGAAGAAAATAGTAAGAGAACTATATTCGTATACAAATTACAATTAAACTGTAAATTTGTACAATATAAAAAATAAATATATGAAAAAAAATTAAAATTTTACATTTTTTTTCGTTTGAATCAAATGGGAACTTGTAGTCTTTGTTGTTGCTCATTATTCTTCAATCTTCATTCACACCAATATTCGTGTGGATGTTATTTTCATACATCTTACAACACATCAGCCGTAGGACCTCTATTTATAACTCTCAATTAGGGTTTACAAAATCATTAAACTTATGGTAATAGCTGAACTTGTGGTAATAACTTAACTTGTTGTATTATATTTTCTTAATTTCTTATTTATGTTTTCCATTAAGTTGTGTTGATATTACTTTTTTATGCTTTTTTGAACATTTTGTATTTACCTTTTATTTTTGGAAATTTTGTATTTACCTTTTATTTTTAAATAATTTGTATTTACCTTTTCTACATATTAAATTTCATATAATTAATTACTTTTTTTATTACAATTTTGAGTTTTCTTATTTACTTTATCTTTTTGGGGTTAATTTATAATAAAATAAAATTTTGTACTGAAACTAAAATATTGATGACGTGATGCTCTAATACACATTAAAAACTCTCTTTTTTATTCAACTTTTATAGCATGTATAGATTTTATTTTTTGTGAAACAATAAGTATTTTATTTTATTTACTTAAAATAGCATAAACAGGTCAAAGCCGAATTAATACAGGAGGGTAGCAGTTGACCTGCTAAACCGCCCGCAAACCTTAACAAACAAATGCCAATTATACATAGGATGGGCAGCCAAGAGTTACAATTCCCCTAACCCGTGAGTTGCTCAGCCCAAATATATGGTCCACGGGTGGGTATCCCGCCTTTGAACACCCTTGTGTGTAACTAAAGCCGGCAAAATACCAAGTACAAGTGAAGACCATATATAAGAATCGTTCGCTTAATGTATTTATTTTCTAATCTTATGGAAAAGCCTCACTTCCATGATGCAAACAGAATTGAATCTTTGTATAGCTTTAAAAGTTAGTCTGTTTTACATTTACACTTTCTATTTGTATATTAACCCGATTACCTTGAAATGTATACAACATATATAAGGATATGAGAAAGAAGACGCGAACCTAAGATTGGCTGTTGATCATAAGACATCACAATATCACGTTATAGCCTGCCTTCTTAGCCAGCTGATGACGTATTTTGTTCGTTGGATTGCGACTTGGACAGATTTCCATAGTTGGATCTTACATTCTGAAAAATAGCCAAGGGTTCAAATCCATTTAAACTCAATAGCAAATATTATGATGGATACATAGTTTGCAGAGATATATCAATAAATGATCATTGAATCTTTCTTCACAGCACAACTCCACAAAAGGTAGTGTTATTACCTCTAGCAGTGTGATGTAATAGAAGTCCTCCATATGCTGCATAAGTGCAGTCCCATCTCTGATTGCGAGGAATATATTAATTTCGGTTTGTAGTATTTTCTCGATAAATTCCATCTCACCTTTCATCTGAATAAGATGTTGCAAGTCAAATTACGGCAAGAAAACATACTGGCTATCTTAACGAGTATGGGCCCATATATAGGTGAAGAGCGTAAGCTGTCGTGATACAATTCTAAAAGCCAACTGAGTACAACATCTCATATTCAGTCTATAAATTCAAGTAGTTGAATGGAAATTCCATTAACTGCTTCATGAAATCCATTACTTCATATGGATTTGCTTATGTCAGCTCAAAATTTTTTTACAGATAAATTGGACCACACTCTGTTTAAATACGTGAGTACTGTAAAGGACCTCCGATGCATATATCAACAATATTGATGATTAACAAATATATAGATGAATATGATAATGATATGAGGTCAACCATAGCAAACAGCCAAACACTAAGAGATTAAAAGTAGCACCATGTTCACATCTAAAACAAAGTCACTAAGAGAAGAAAACAGACTTACAAATTCACTAACAAGAGCATCTGGTGTTGACTCTCCAATGACATCACCTTGGTAACCATCTTCTAAAAGCTCGATGTTTACCTGAATGTTAATTGTTTTTTTACTCATAAGACAATGCATTCATGAAATGATCCACAAATAGAAGTATATGGTGAAAAACACTACAACCATCAGTGACTATCTAACAATAACCATTGTCTTCAACAGGTATCAACTTGATGACAATTGAGTACTAAAAGTATGCATTTTGATTAGTTGAGTTCTTTCTTTTACGAGGATGTTTAGGTAGTCATAGTTTGGTGTTGACCCTCCTCTTCATTAATTAGAGAAAGGAAATGACATGAGCAGAGGGAATGTGACAGCCTTGTATCTAAATTATGCCAAGAATAGCAAGGCAGATAACATTCCGTAATAGTATGCTAGCACAATGCACATGAACAATACACACCCTCCGTCTGAAATAAGTGACTTGTTTGACTATTTTTTTGCACATATTAAGGAAAATATGATTAATGTTTGACTTCCCATATGCCCGCGTGTCTTTGTTGTAACAAACTCAAATGTTCTAACTAATATATCTTAGGGGCATATATAGATAGTTCATATAATTCCCTTACAAACAGTAAAAGGGCTTAAAAATAACCAAGTAGGCAAGGCTAGATGAGTCATTCTCAAAAGTGAAACTAATATACCCAACAAGTATGCATGATATCTGACCTAGCAACTCAGCCACCAATCCATAATCTAGTGACAACATCATTTGTTCCCACCAAAATAAGTTAAGGTGCATTACAATAGCAATGCCAAAAAATATATAAAGATAATGAGTCACACCGCAGTGGCATGGGTTTATGTGCTTTGAACATATATATACAAGGAGAAAACACAGAAATGACAATATATGATCAATTTGAAATCCATAATAAACTACCTACCAAGGCATCTTTTATATCTCCAGCTGCTAAATAAACAGGTTGGGCTACATGGCAATAACCCATCAAGCGCGGGACTGTTGGTATTATATCTCTGTGGTTTACAACTCTCCAGCTATCTTTAACTTTCTGCAATTATGAACATTGAAAGGTCCACAAATATTCACTAGCTATGCAGTAGCGTAGGATAGAAAATCATATATAAAAGAATTTTGTGTGGGGAGCAGAGACCAATGTCATATTGACAACAAAACATAAAAGTACTTGCAACTTTTTTAATGTTTTTTTGGTGCATGAGTATCAAGAATAAATATTGAAGAGTTTGACTGGATGGATCCAGGCCATACCACTAATAAGAGCCAACTATGTAAGCAAGTGAGCTTGACATGCTTGAGCTACAGCTTTAATTTGAATTATAGACATTGTCAATGACTTTACCTGGCTTCCCTATTACTTAGTTTGTAATCAGAGCTGATCTGAAAGACAGCTTTAAAAGTTGCTATCTGATCAAACTCCACTATGGATAAATTTGAACAAGTGACGGAGAAAATATAGTAGGATTGCCAGATGCGAGAAACCCCAAAAAAATTGAATCACTTCTCTCCTTTATCTTTGAAATGCAATTTTCTTTTTCCCTAAGCTAGTTTGTTCCTAATGTCAGGGAAATCAAATGCTTTTGAATGCAGAAACAAATCTTGAAAAAATAAAGTTGCATCCTCTGCCAGAAACAATTAAAACTTTAAACATTAGTATATAGTTAAATATAACATCATAATGGGAGAAACCAACAATAAGCAATGAAATAACTCTTTGGATGTATATTATAGCAAGTGTGCTTGTTAAGGGAGGAGAGAGCATATTGACCTGCCCAGTATTTTAAGATAAATTTACTCTAAAATAACAAATATGATGACAAAACTTAAAAATACTTCTAAATAAGACGCAATTATTTGAGTACCATTCAGAGAGCTAACTTTTTATTTAAAAGTTCTCTATTGGGTGATGATTTCAACAGAAAACACAAGATTCTGTCAGGCGAAGAAGAAAGGCACAAAAAGCTTAATCATTAAACCATAAGTAAAATATTTAGTACCTCATTGTAAATTTCAGCAAATCTTTTATTGCCAACTCTAGGAGAACCGAAGTTATACATTGTCACAGAAATTGCCCCACGCCTGCCACACACAGACATAACAAAAATCAGCAACTCCTAATCATCAAACAAATGGCATACTCTGTAATCTGCTTTCATCTTCATTTTGACACCACATACTAGAAAGTATGCCTTCAAAATTGTGAAGATTCAATTCTAAGTTTAGAAAGGGTGTGGAATCAGGGAATATATTGCATTTAGTGATACATACAATATTGTCGTTCATGCACACACATATGCATAGTGTTAAATTATTATTTAAAAAGTATTGAAAAACAATGTGTCAAGTACAGAGAAATAGCTTACTTTGCTAATTGACTTGATGAAAGTTCAAGAGCAAGGAGGGTAGCTAATGCACCTCCTAAACTATGACCAGTCACATAAACATGCCATCTGGGAGATGGCTCATCATGGTCATCTCTGCCACAAAACATTCAACATTTGTTTGTAAGCAATAAATTCCATCTCATGTCATGTCATGTCATTAAATTGAAATATGAAAAACTTGAACAACAAAAATGTTAAGTTTTAATGATTGGGCTACATATATTGGTTTGGGCATTTGGGACTCTATCACCCAATTCAACACTCGCCCTAACGTGTGATGTGATGGAAACTATATCACCCACATCAACACTCCACTCACGTGCGAGATTCACATTTTATTTTATCAATGGGCTCGACACATGCATAATGTGGATCTTTTAAATCAGCACTCCTCCTCACATGTAGGTATTTTCATTTACATAAACAGGTCACCTTCGAGCCAAGGGTTAAGGTCAGGATCATAACTTGCCTTTGATACAAATTACATATAATGGTTTAGGCTTCCCATACTAAAAATCAACCTTGTTAGTAGGAATTCACTTGCACCTTTATATGCAGCCATTCACTTTATATTTTTCCCGTGTGGGACTTTATCCCACTTCAACAAGAAACAATTCTCCAAACATGATCAAATGATCAATTGCATAGGAATAAATAGTAATAAAGAATAGAGCTGATTTCAGGGCATTTGTTTAGTTGCTTCTCTAACTTTCGTGAATTTAAACCCTCTTTCCCAAAATTTAAAGACTCCGTATCAATACCACATTTAAAGTATAATAAGTTTCAAAAGAATATAGTGTTGGTTTTTACATTTCATCATTCATTCACAGATAATTAAATACCCAACTGCTGAAAAATTCATTAAAATATACTATATTCTACTCAACTTTCTGTGAAAATTTGGACATTTGAATAGGTGGATCCCATCAATTCCCATTCCCAGCATTTGAAATACTACAAAATTGGAGCATTTAAAATACAACCCACCCTTTGGTAACTGAAATCCTGACAATTTGGAATTTCTTTAACTAATTGAAGGAAAGAGAAGTATTTCAAAATCAAAACCATATATATTACATTTATAGTAATGATACGAATGGATTTATTATAGATTTTGGCGCCATATATGTCCTATTTTGCAGCATTTGGACTGAAAACGCTATAGGAACTCTAGCCATGATAGACATTATCATAAACCAAACTTATAATACAAATTGAAGAATCTGCAAAACAGAACTCAAATAGAACATCCACTGTTTTTTCACTTTTATTATGAAATCAATCTAATCTAATCTAAAATACAGAAATTATATGCCATGCGAAACAAGCTAAGTCTGGCATCAAACAAGCCATCTAGATAAGGAAGTCAATAAACTACACCATGAATTGACTAATGAACCCAAACCCAAAACCACCAGGGCAGGCACTGGAAGAATCCTTCAAAGAAGTCCACTTTTAAACTTTCTATACATGGCATTATTTCAATTGAACTTTCTTATGTGTTGAGCATAAAAGGGAAGTAATAATGGTTTGTAATTACATATCAACAGCAAGCACAAATTTCTCTATAGTCAATCAAGGTCCTAAAACTTTCAAAAGGGGGAATTGTAGCATAAAGGAGTAAGAAACATAAGAAGTTCTTTCACATGGAGAAAATCCATGAGTTTTATAAGGAAAAATTATTGGAAGGAGCAAGGCCCAAAAAGAAACGATAGCATTTTGAGATCCATCTTATTATAAAGGTTCCAAGAAAAGTACTGGATTACCATTTCGAAAAGGAAAAAATAAACCCTTCTAATGACGTAAGTGTACTGCTAAAAATCCCTGAAAAAGTTCAGTAGTTATTTTCATTAAACATAATTCCTTCAAACGATATAATAAGTTAGCTTCAATTCTAGACACAAGATATCTATGTTTGAACAAAGGAATTACTTACATATAACCAATTGAAAGTTTGATGAGAGAGATTATCCTTATCCGGACAGAATCATATGCACTAAGAAAACCACTGTGAACCTGAAATAACAATAGCACCATCACTGAACTATAAACTTGAAATAGATAACCATTGCAATTAGCAATGCATCTCATTAATATTTCCAATACAGTCCATTCACATTTTTATTTTTACAAAGGAATCCACTATTTCTTTGTACCTGAACCTCTTGCTTGAAATCTCCACCTATCCTTTCAGGGTTTAGCCTGAGTAATTGGATAAAAAAAGAAACATAATAAACAACAAATATAGCTTGATGGAAGTATTTTCTTGAAGAGATATAAATTACCCCAGAATGAGGAAACAAACTGACAATAGAACAGACTTCATACTAGTGACTCCAAAACCTTGCTTGCATGAATATGGCCAAAACTTTCACAATACTCAAATGACAGAACTCAAAATGCCATATTATTCACCTAGATAAGCATTAGTTCGAAACCATTTATTGCTTAATTTCTTAATTTGAGACTCGACAAACATGCATACTCTTCCTTGCTTTTAATCCAACGAACCATCATACTGCATTTAAGGGCAACATGGAATTCACAATATGCTCAGGTTCGGCACAAATACTGAAATACAATGAAAGACGCAGACAGTAAAAATAATACTATGAGTGCATGTAGCTTTGGAATTATAACTAGGAATAGTTAGACATTACCCAGTGGGAGCTAACATTAAATCAGTTCGCAAGTCTTTCCACCTTACCTGGTAAAATGAATAAACATACAACAAATTAAAACTAAAATCAAAATAACTCAGCTTTACTGATAAGAAACAAGATATAGCTTACTTGTTCTGTTCCCCTGAAAGCAACAACTAATCTTCTTCGCACAGAATCACGCCAAATTGCTACCTGCAGCTTTCTTTGTCTCAGTGAACCGCAGAATATGATTCTCAGAATAACATCATTTGGAATGTAAGAATTCTAGACAGATTCCCCAACAATCAATTAAGAAAGTAATACGAAAAAGAGGGTGCTGGGTATTCTTGATGGGAGAAAACTTACTTGTGTGTCTGTTGTTGCATTATCTAAGAAACATATTTTCTCAAATTCAGACTTAATAAAACTTGATTGGCCAAGTGAAGTGGCAAGCATAGCCCAAGCCTCCATAGCACTTTCGGCAGTTGAAAACAGAGCTCTCATTTCCTCGGCTTTCTTTTCATCCAACATACGATCTTGTGAGCTAACAAGCTTTCCACTCTTGGAATTGGCTTCATTGCTTTCCATTTTGGAAGAATCCTCTCCTTCAAGTCGTGCATCTTTGTTTAATTGAGAAACTGCTGCAGTAAGAACCATTAATGCTCCTAATACAGAATCAGTTTGCTTTAGTAAGTCATTTGTTGCTTTTTTAATATCTGGGAGTGAAGACTGGATAGCACTAATGGCAGGCGGGCCACTTGTTTTACTATTATCAACATCCTGACTTTCTGGAGTTGCAAGACCTGATTCAACATAACCAGCTTCTGCAATCTTACGTGACTGTAATCCAGTTCTATTTAATAAGTCAAATCCATCCCACTTTAATTTATTGGGAACAGGGACACCAAGTTTTTGAACAACATTTTGATTGATGAGATCAGCAAAGTTCTTCCAATAATATTTATCTGACTGAGTAGTGCCATCAACTTTTTCCACTGGTTCAGACGAACGTGGTTGATCCATGCCACCATTAGCTGTGTCAAGCTCCTCTAAATTACTCGCTTCGCTGATAACTGTGTCATTTGAGGAGCCTTTGGGGCCACTCGCCATCTGAGAAGATGTTTCTGACATGGATCCAGAATTGTTGGATCTCTGAATCCCTTTCGTGTCATTCTTATCAGTGCTCAGAAACCGATCCTTCAATAGATTTACATCATTGAATGACTTCAACTGTCCAAAAGCATATTCTACAAACTCCCGTGCTTGCACTTTCTCAGAGCCAACAACCATTTTCAAAGCAGACTCAAAGCCATTCTTACGAAGAAATTCTTTAACCATGGGAACCCCCCACCATAATTTTTCATCCTCAATCTGCTCAAAATTTTTATATTTGACCTGAAACCTCACCATCGGCAAGTAAAAGTATGAGGAAATTTAAGACTGAAATTATGATCATCACCACAAACATATATGACATGAAGCATGTCTGGTTCACAATGTTACTCCTCTTGCTGATATCCACCACCCTCCAAATGATATTGAAAAAACAAAAACACTTATTAACATCCCTTTGACTATGTACCAAACTTGGACGGATTAATTATTATATATTTTTAAATATTTATTCTGTTCAACCTCTAATGACAAACAGAAGAACCAAAATGAAAAGGAGCATGATAAAACCTAAAATAAGAATTTTCAGTATCCTTGTAACTTGTAAGAGTGACTGAACTTTCCAGTTAGTAGAAGAGCACATAAGAATAGGGAATAAGCTTATTCCTTCCCAAAAACTTCTATCCATCTGATTCAGATCAACAAATTGATACTTATGATAGATGGTACTGCAACTCAAGTTTTATAGGGGTCTCTCTGCATTGACTAGAAATTATGCGAGGGTGTCGTCTAAGATATGGCCATAGTATATCCATAGAAAGGAGGTGAATTATCTTAAGAAGTAGGAAAGGTACTGGAAAATGTTTTTTCCCCTGGAACCTTTGACCTATAGAAAATCTTCTTTCACCATGTGCACTTACCTCTAGTTGTATCTTTCCACCACCTCCCATCCCTTCCAATTCCACCAGAACGTCATGCAAATTTCCTAGCAAAAACATGCTTGTTATATTATCAATTCAAAACAAGACTTTGTAGCCCTTGCCTCCAAACTTAGCCTACTCAAGTAATATGGCATAGTATTTAGGGAATCACTATAAAATGACTTAATTCCCACAACCATCCCTTGACAGATAAATAAATAAAAAACATATAATAATTTACAGATTTTATACAAGTGTTGACGCAGAATGAACACTTAAAGCAGTAAAAGGTAGCACACAACTATAGGAAGATTACACATGATCCTCTAACACATAAAGGAACCATTAAGATTTATCATATTCAACTACACCAAAAACATACACTTGATTCATTCAATTATCTTACCATCACTGAAGCTTTCCAAATTGATGACCGCATTTCCCATGCGCTTATGTGGAGTTACAAGGTTTGCATCCCAAGCTGCAACCTATAGTTTAATGCAACATGTTAGAAAGTGAAATGTGAGGCAACTTTGTTAACAATTTTCCAAGAATAATTTGAAGATAAAGACATCCATTCACTGCCCACTTTTAAAGTAAGGATCTTTTTACTAACAACCAAAGGCCAAACTTCAAGATCACATTATCTAGTGTTAAACAAATTAAGAGCATACCTCTAGGATAGGTACTCTACGTATCTACAGACTACAAGGTTATATTCATCATATATCAAACTTATGCAACAAATAACAAAGAAAGTGATTATGAGGCTGGAAAAGCATAACAGCATAGTTGCTAGCCTGCTGCTAACAAAACTAATTGGTGAGAGCCATTTTTTTGGTTTTTCAAGATGACAAGTTGACAACTGAACCAGCTTCATAAAACATCTGTTAGAATTTGTATAGATTGACAAATCAAGATTGATTGCTGAATGCTAGAGATCTTGATGGATGTCACTGTGGCTGTATATTGTGAGCTCTTTCCCTTTGTAGCATAGCTCTTTGTGTATAAATAGGCCTCAACTGCTTATTCATACACATATAACATGAAGAGCATAATGAATATGACACTGGAAGAATTTGTTAAAGGTAGGCCAGGTAGAATACACAGTCATCAGGGAAGAACCGGAGAGATATAGCCTAAGTGTGTGTGTGTGTGTGTGTGTGTGTGTGTGAGAACTATCACAGATCTACGCTGCAAAAGGCCAATGGTAACAATGTTTGGAAGTCATCAGATCTGCACAGCAGTATATAAGAGATATTTCCAACTGTTTGGTAGTCACACCATACACAATGCTAACCAATCATGGCTTGAAATGGTAGAACATTAAGCAGTAATTGAAAAGTTATTTGTTTAAACCATGTCTAAGGAATCAATATAGCCCTCAACGAAGAGTACAGTAGACTTAAATGCACGAAGCCATGAACCCAGAAGATATATCTACAGATGAAGACAGTGTTACCACAACTTTTATACAGATCCACAGCAGGATTGAATTTTTTTAAATAAAATGCATATGATCTGAACTACAACTCTTGAAAGATGTGCTTCTGCCCCATAAAATTTATTAAAACAATTCAATAGCATCAAATCTTAGGATGATTGACCATGGATTTAAATATCCATTGGGCATAAACACAAACCAAAGAAATTGGAAAAATAATGGAAGAAATGATAGGTAAGAGCTTCAAATATGAGAGAGTATAAATTCAAATTTCAAAAGAATCATATTGACCTGGAGATGTTGTGTTGGGGGCAGCTTTATGTTAAATGTGAATTCCTCATTCCATGATGGTTCTTTTGTCCTGCCATAATATATTTTTAATGAGAAGAATCGAAGGCAAAAGTTGAGCAGCAAGGTAAACTTACAGTACTTCACCACTAATGCAAAATTTGTTCTTACAAAACATACACAATACATTTGGGAAAACACATTGTCTATTACAAGAAATTAGTAGAGTATAAAGTTAATAATGAGTCCTTAGCTGTCAGCTTAAACTTTTACTAGAGATGTTCTTCAACATGCTATCAGAATCCTGTAGATCTAGATGTTACAAGTTAGAATCCTACCATCACCCTATTTGAAAAAAAATGTTAAAATTCTAACACAAGGCAAGGAGAAAACTTGTGCATGAACCACGTGAAAAGCGACAATCGGCTAGAATGTGAATGGTGTATGTTAGAGTTATAGAGTATAAACCTAATATTGAGTGCTCAATTATCAGTTTAAGTTTTTAGTTAAGACGGTTCTCTATGCTATGCAAGTTTTAATATTTTTTATATTGAATTGCATATTTGGGCTTGAGCTTCATAGTGTAAAAGGTCAACTTTCTTAGTAGGGTTTGACCTTCACCTTTATATGCACCTTCATCCTTCCATATTTTATCAATGTGTAACTTTTATATTCATTTTCCTTCACATACAAGTCTCGCTTCTTTTCTATCATGGGCTCGACACATGCACAATCAGAGTCTTTTATTTCCACACTCACCCTTACAGTAGGCATTTTCTTCAAACGTGGATTATTGCAAGGATGCAACTACGTATTTGTGCATGTGGACCGAAGTGCACATAGGATTTACTCAAACGGCCCACAAAGGCACAAATTCGGATCAAAATTTGTTATAACATCTAAGCTAAAAGTTCAAGCTACAAGTAGAAGGTCCTCTGTTTTCTACTTTAACAATTACAAAATAGTTCTTGAGTTAAGCATAGTAATCTAAAAGCATCACCCAAGAAGGTAAATAGTATATCATATTCTATGAAAAGCCTTTCTACTGAAAATTAATAACTATATAAAGAAGATAAGCAATACACACACAATAGAAAAAGGAGCAAATTTTTTAGGGCAATTGAAACAAAAACATTTCAACATTTTCTTATACTATCTCTTCAAACTCCATCTATAGTTAGGACACAATGCCCTATCATTCACAGCTTCATTATTTCACATCTACGTGTTAGTAAACTTAAACTAGTTATTTAGTCTCCCTATATTCTACGATAATAACAAAAGTGAAATGTGGCAACTAATGGTTATGAATTTGGACGCTCACTACAAACTTCAAGGTAGTTACGAGCTTGTGATTCTGAAAGTTTGAAATTCATAACCTACCCCCATTTAACTTTACTTTTGGCAACCTGACCATCCAACTGCATTACAACATATGGATCACTTGTTCCCTGCAAGCATATCACAAAGAAAAACCATGCAATAAGGGTTAAACATTTAAAGGAAACCAAGTTCAAATGAAAATATGAAGTATACCCTACCCATGGGTCCATGGCAGGGAAATTCAAACCCTTCTTCAACTTTACGAATAACTGGCCGTCGTAAATCTCTCGCACAAATGACCTGCATTTACAAATATGCTTAATTTGACTACAAATTTTACATCAAATGAGATATTGATATGCAAACTCAATCCAATTCAGTTCACAACAAATCAAAAATTTGAATGCAATAAATCATATAACAGAAACACAAAACTTAAATGAACTTGCAATAGAAAAAGAAGACAGCGTACTCTGAAAGATAGACCGTCTGACAATCAGCGGCATCAACCTCGCGCCTCCCCGCATTTTCCTGCACAAAAAGGAAATAACCATATATGAACCAGTGGTTCACTGAAACCACAATAAGCTGACTAAAATCTCAGTTTCAATTTCTCAAAACTCGAAAGCTCCCAATTGGGGTTATTTACACAATCATCTGAAGAATCGAACAGAAAATGAGGGAATTGGAGTCAAAAGTGAAGTACAGGCGGGGTAGTATAGGCTTCGAAAGCGAAACCGGCGAGAATGACGGCGAGATTGATGTCGAACGGAGGCCTCTGGACATCAATTTCCGTCTTGGTGTCGGCGACGCAGCAAACGGTGTGGAAAGGAGCTGCTCTTCTTGGTCGGAGAGAGAAGTTTCGGGATCGGAAGGAAAAGGAAGAGCGAGGAAAGCGGAGGTTGACGAAGCGGCGAGGGAGGAGAGAGGGAGTGCGGTGAAATCGGAGGCAGACTGGGCGAGCTTGCAGAGAAGCCATGGAATGCTGCAGTGGTAGTGGCAGTTTGGTAATAAAATGATGTTCTGACATGAAATATTTGATTTCTGTTATAACTATCTGTATTCTCAAGTGTAGTATTGTATTGCTACACGTCCCGTCGGGAGAGACTTGGAGAAGATTTGAGAAACTTGTGGTCTCGGTTTCTAAGAATTCACATACCGTTGTTAGTATATGACATTTAACTAGTCTAGTTTTTATGTCGTGCATTACATGAGTCGGGAAAAATAATAATTAATTAGTTTTGACTCTTCTGAACTGGAAATTATTTTGCTACAACATGTTAGCTACCGCCATATCACATGCCTCCTCCTCCACACCAGCTGCCACATCATCTGATAGTTGCCACGTCACTCTATTTATAAAAACACTCACAACTGATATTGCCGTCTCTCCACTCACCTACTCATGGAGCACCACCACTACCACTACTCAATATTGTCTTCCACTGCCATTTCCTCCCCTTACCTATTTAAATTACTTCTGTATTGCTTTCTTCTTCGTTGTACAGCCTATAACAAAGGCATGATAGGCATCCATACGTAATTGTAAAGTAAGCATATATACAGACAACAATTTCATATTACAGTCTCCTTTTGTTTTCAACTCCACTAATGGGTTCGGAAAGTTGGAGCAAGCTTCTGAAAGGTTAATTAATAAAGATTTCATTTTTTTTTGGATAATTACACGTACATACTCTGAACTATACCTCTTTTAATCCTGGATACCCTAAACTATTTTTTGTTACGTGTGGCTACCCTGAACTTTTCCGAGGTCAAATTTTAGAGC
>JAYMSZ010001493.1:0-14191 GCA_036897665.1 Pelargonium citronellum | reverse complement strand
GAAACTGATCAGATGAACAGTTAGAGAGAGAGAGAGAGAGAGAGAGAGAGACTGTATCATCGGGATCTCTTGTTGGTGCTGCACGACGGGCACTTATAATGCTTGATGTGTTCAGCCCTAGCCGGGGTTATCTTCACGCACGTGCCATGGAACCACTTCTCGCATATGTCGCAGCAAATCCAGAACTCATCTGCTGCGTAGTTCTCGCCACACGCACCACACAGCGTTTCCCCATGCTCGTCTTCTTCTTCTTCATCCTCGTCAACGCCCTCATCATCATCGTCTTCCTCTTTTGGCAATGTCGGTTTTGAATTCTTTCCCTGAGGTTCAGATCCCCGCTGCAGTCAGCCAAAAGGTATAAACAAAGTCAAACCCGTTAAATAAAGAGTAGAGTAACACATGCTGAAAACATATGTTCATCTTAGTTGCATAAGTTTTAAAAACACGTCAAGTAAGAGACCGTAGCAAATGAATGATGCTGACTAATATGGGGGTGATTGGTGGAAGCTTCATGAGGTACAATTCCAAAGCGACCATTACACATAACAACATTAGAAAACAAGAAATTCAAATACATTACGGGGATTAAATTTTTATGAATGAGAAAAATCCAAAGTCATTCTCAAGCCCCGAGTCCAAATTCAAACATGAATGAGAAATTCATGCAACTCGGGGTGAGAATATGTACAAAAAACTAAGCTGCGTAACGTTTTAAACTACGAAATTCTGGTGGTTCCATCTATTTAACTAAGAGCATATTCTGGTTTTACGTTCAACAAAAAAATGTAAAGGTCAAGTTTTTACCACTTTAGAGTTTGTCTTAGCCTTGTTGTTGCTGTGATTCGGGACTGACGGCTTCTCCTTCGATGGTTTCTTTGTCAGACCAGTCACAACTTCAAATATTGAAGGGAGGTCATTAATCATGTTAAAAAGCCGCTTCCTGCATAATTGGAAAAGCGAATAATTTAGAATCAGTGTCATAATAATAAATAAACTAAACACCAGAAGAATCAAAAAACAAAAAATTCCTTGCATAAGCAGACATGGATTTATTAGCTATTTTACTCATCGTCATACATAAGATTCCAACATTAATAACCAATACCTCAAAGGAAACTATGCATATATATGGGTATTAATTATATATGTTCATTAAATTACTAAAGAAACATCACAAAAATGTACATGAACTAAATATTGATATATTCGAAAATAATGGAAGTCTAAAGACTAAAGATAAATTCTATGTACATAAACAGGGGAAAAACACTAATTTTTTAAACTAATAGTGGTAGATAATAAGATAGACTGACAGATTTTGTCATGTGGTGAATACGCACCTATCAGCTTTATCAAACCCAAATCTGGCACCGAAATAGAAGGCAACAGAAAGTAGCCATGCATCACTATGAACAGCAACTAAGGACAGCCAGTCCTTGTCTTGCATGCCATCTCTTGCAAAGTTAATACCCAGTGCTGGCTCAGGGAGCTCCGGAGGCACCTCTTCGGCAGGCAAATTGACTTCCCATTGCTCATTCGGAAAGCCATACAAGCAGAGATTTTCTTTCTCTATGAGAACAAAATGAAATTATAAATATGATGAAATAGACTGCTAAAGGAATAGATACAAATGGGGTGGGTGTTGGGTGAAAGGAATAGATGGCATGCCATAAATAAGTGAATTCTGAGTGACATTTTTAACTGTTGATAAAAAGTTTCTTTTCATCATACAATTTGGTTCATCTGTAAATTACGATTTACCATAAGTAAGCACTGATTAAAACAGGGAAAACTTGAGTGGAGAAATAGGAAAAGGAAAGTAACACAGACAAACATCAAATCTCAAGGTACATCTCAATTCTCATGCTAAAAGCATGACACCAAAATAAGATGAATCATGCACAAAAGGACAAAACCGATAACAACGTCGAGACACTTAATGACCTACCAAACTTGCTAAACCTAAAACAGAAAACGCCATAAATAGATGAAAGAACTGCAAAGAAAAAGGACGTGCAGGTATGCTCTTATAAACTCGCATCGAACAACATTCAATGTACTAAATGCATGAAATCCAAACTTTCAAATTCTACCAGACTAGAGTAAATAGCATGCAAACAAAACCAGGACCAGCCAGAGAGTGCATGGTAAGTAAATTTCCCTTGTATGCCCAGATATTTGGAGATAGAGAGACAATGTGATATGAGAACCAGAATAACTCTCTTTTCAAAAACCAAGCAGAGAATAAGAAGTACTAACCAGGATCGCACTGCTGATAGAATGCTTCAACATCTGGAAGGACAAAAACAATTACATTAATGCTCAAAGCAAAACATATATGTGAAGAAAAAGAACATTGCTCCATTTTTCATTCAGTTCCAGAGCGTACACAGGAAATAGAATCTAACCAAACTTTTTAAAGAAATTCAATATTGGGGTCCCTTATAAACAAAAGACTCCACCACGCAGCTTTGTTACTTCTTGTCACTTTCTTCAATTCTTGCAGCAAGCAAATAGGTTTTAGTGACTCTCTATACACCAACTTAATACTTAAACTATTTTCCTCCCTCATTCCTCGGAAACCAAACAAAACACATTAAAACACATCTTACTAACAACCATTGGGACAAGCGGTTTAAGGTGTTTGGTACCCTCGAGTTCTCAGGTTCGAGCCTCTTATTAGGTGTTGGTAATAAAAAAAAATAAAAAAAAAATTATTCCCACACTTCCTTGGGAACCAAGCAGAAACACCATGCTAGAGAACTCCTTTTGAGTGTTCACCACAATAAACCCTAACCCATAACCTCAAAAACAGCACATAACAGCAACCAATTTCTTCCCAGTGCTCAATTTCCACAACACATCAGAAGGGACAAAAACATACACACACACACACACACGATTAGCAACAAAACTGAAAATATAAACTAAAGCCCAAAACACCTATCACAAGTTCAGTCTCAATGTCTCTTCCAAGTTCCACCAAACACAAAAACACGTTACCAAAACCTCTCTCTCTACATTAACATAAGAAAACAATCTTTAGCAAAACTAAACAACATCTAGGAGTAAATGAAAACCCCAAATAAAGCAACTGCAATAAATGTTTTTTTTCCCTTCCTTTTCCTTTGATTTTCTCAGCTATCCAGGGAACCAAACAGAGCCAAACAACTCAAATACAGAAAAGAAATAACTGCGTATAGACAATAACAAAATAAAATGTACATTATCACCATATAAAACTATAAAATAAAATAATAATAAATAAAAAACATGCACACAACACTCAGTTCAAAATCTTTTTCCCACACTTTCTCGGGAACCAAACAGAAACACAATGCTAGAGAGCTCCTTCCGAGTGCTCACCACCATAAACCCTACCCTATTCCCTCAAAAAAAACAGCACGTAACAGCCACCAATCACGCTCAATTTCCATATCAACACACCACAAGACACACACACACAAGATTAGCAGCAAAACTTAAAAATCCACACTAAAACCAAAAACGCCTGTCAAGCTGAGTCTCAAAACCTCCAAATTCAGACACAAAAACACCAAAATTCAACCACGAAAAACACGTTTCCGTTCCGTGTGCACAGAATTTTCCCGAGAAAATATTTGTACGGTACCTGTAGTGAGAGCCCTGATCATGCCGGCCCTGCGGCCCTTGAAGTCCCTGAACACCTCCTCTACTGTTCGCGGATTGTACTGCGCACCACCGTCCATTATATCAGCCACGAAGCTCGAAATTTTCTCGTTTATTTTCGCGCTTTTTCTCGGGAAAAAGAGAGAAAATTAAGTCAATGTAGAAGAGAGAAACAGAGACCTTTTTTTAGGTTTTTGAATATAGAGAGAGAGACTGAGAGAGTTCTAATCGGAGAGGGACAGGGACACAACTGTAAATATTGTCACACAGTAGGGTCTTTTTGGGTATTTTGGTGCTTTTGGTGATGGGCCTGTTTGTGATGGGCTTTTTTGTTCCAGCCCAAATCAGTGATGGGCTTTTTTTATATATTTTATTTACCAATTTAGTCTTCAAATTGCCAATATTGCTACAATTTAGTCCTCCTTGTATTTTGCAAATTTGTTTCAAATTGGTTTAATTTGTATCGGTATCGCTAAATTAAGCTGACGTGGCATTTATTTTGCTAAAAGTTTATGAACAGGTTGAGGATATTGTGTGTAGCTATGACTAAGTATGTGTTATTGAAAGGATGACACACACGACGCACATGCAAAGTGATTTATAAGAAACAAAATAATATTATTGATATGGCGTCACATTGTTGCCACATGGACTTTACGACATTGCAGCGTAAATATCACATCATCATATTGTTTTCATTAAAAAAATATCAAAATTAAATTAATTTATATGTCATATCATCTTATTGTAATTGCACAGTTATTGATTTAACAAATTTGAAACAGAGTGAGACTAAATTGAAACGACGTGTATAAATGTGAACAAAAATTGAGTTCTTACTTTTTCCTACTCTACTTTTCATATGTTATTCTAACAAAATTCTTCTAAAAATATAATTCATGAAATGTGTTATCAACAATGAAATGTAACATCTAAATTAATCCTTTAGCAAGTTATAGCGTCCATCTACGTAAATATAAGCGTCGAAAAAGGACCTTTACATTTGAGTTCTCCAAACTATTCCATAAACAAGTTTAGTAAAAAAAATCTTTGCCTTTCAAGTGAATCCCCCAACTTGACTCGGATTTTCAAGTCCAAGACGCGTTTATAAAAAACGAGTCTTTTCAAGGGAATTCCCTAACTTGACTCAGATTTTCAAGTTCAAGACTCGTATATGAAAAAATTGAGCCTTTCAAGTTCGTATCCAGTTTGTTTGTGTCATAGCTAAATCTCAATTATTAAAAGATTGGCTGAGACTCTTTGCTATCTCTTTCAGAAAAACCCAATAGCTCAACCATCACATTTTTTCATTTAAACATGACATCGAATCTCATCGAAGCAAATTAAGAAATCATAAATAAATAAAAACAAATATGAATATTTCAAATTCATTCCAACCAAAACAAAAAATACTTATAATATATATAAATATAAAGTGCTCAACAAAGAATAGAAAAAGATGCACACAAAACTTCACCTATAAAATCTGAGTTTCAAGAGTTTCACAAAGGGTTATATATAATCAGTACACAGGAGGTCACAAGGAGAGCCAGAATTTGGTAAGCTCAAGCACCAAGTTGAGAAACAATAACATGAAAAGAAAAAAAAAGGAAAAAAAGAAAAGAAAAAAGAAACCAAGTCATCAGAAATCGAAATCTTGTTACATGTAAATCCAGGGCCGTCAAATAATATCCCATGGGGCAAAGAAATTACCCGGTTAGAAATGGGCGATGATTGGTTGAGAAATATAGGAGCTTTCATGTACTTGCCGGGCGTATTTCTTCCCCAGAAAATTGTTTCTGACCAGAGTGTATCTCAGCAGTTTATTCTTTGGGAGCGGAGCAAACCACCAAGAATGCGATTGGCCAATACTGACTGACTAATAATCTCGTCCTTTGTATTGCATTTCCTGCAAAAACAGTACATAGTTGCATGAATTTTCAAGAAGTCGGTATGGAGCTGCAAGGAAAGGGCTCGTTACCCTTCATCTCAAGGTACTAAAATCTAGGGCAGTTGGAACTAGAGGCAGCATTATATACTAGTTGAGCTAGAGCTGGAAAGACGGGTTTTGGGTCATGGACTAAGGGTTGGATCGGTTTTTTTGAGTCCAGTTTACCTAACCTGACACACTGGTGCGGGTTTGCCCGACCTGCACTTTTCCCATGGCAATCCAACCAGCCCGGAAATTTTTATCGAGTCTATATTATGCAACCCAAGCTCACAAAAATGTGGGTTGGATTTCAGGAGCCCGTGAATTCGGATCTAAATGTCAACTCTAGTTGAACCCTCTACTTGACAGCTAAACCTTTTCGGTTGGATAAATGTGTAAAAGCTGTTTCCGAATCTCATGAGATTCGGCTTCGATTGGTAGGGTAGGATAGGGGGGGAGGACACAAGAAGATGAAAGCCCATCATCCACTAAACAAACCCATCTGACCCACCCTACCAAAGAGGCCGTTAGTGCAGCTTTTTGTCAAAAACTATTCTAATACTCCCTTTGTCCCAAAATGAGAGCCCACTTTCTTTTCTTTTTTTTGGTTAGTTAGTTATGCATGAACACCAATAATATACCAAAGATAAGTTAGCCAGAACCCTTCGAGTTGTTACGACAAGAGCATGCGAGATTATAAAAGGAAAACTCCGAGTCTCTAACTAACTTATCCTTTACTATTACAAAAAAAATGAAAAAATGGACTCATTTTGCGACAGAGAACGTACTAATCCAAAGCTAAAAATTCAATTTTATTAAACAATTGGCAAGGAAAATGAATGGGCCCATGTTTTTCTTACGGGTGGATAGTTTGGCATGTAGATTTGTCTGGGTTGGCCAAGAAGCATCTGCTGCCCGTACTGCAATCAGAGTCATGGATTAATTCATATCCAAGTTTCTTAAAACGACACAATTAAATGATCTGACGTCTAATAAGATGGTAACAAGGCTAGTAACAGTATACCTGAGGTCCACTTGGATGAAAATATCCTTGTGGAGATTGCATATGTGCAGCCTGAGGATTAAATATTACAGGCTGGTGCCCGACATATGACGGTCCCATCTGCAAGCACATCAAAGTTAGAAAACACTCAGAAACAGGAAACCTGAAGTAATAATATCCAGAAAATCCCTTTACATGTAATTCAAGAATGACTATTGTAGTATAGAGACATGTGAAACTCTGATTAATCTTCTTGCTTTCATTGTTGATCCACTAGTAGCTGCATTTGCATATTTGTCTAAAATTGTTTCTGGAACGACTCAGCTATCCCTATGTTTAAGAGTCCACTAGTAGAGGATGGGATTTAAAGAGAATTAATCACTCGAATATATTATCAGAATTTAAAGGTCATAATCACAAAGATGTTAACTAAAAGAACTGTATTATTTCTAACAGTATCAGCATATGTAACCGCAAATATAATATATATGCACACACACACACACAAAGAACCAAGCCATTTCCCATAGTGTCAGGGTCGGCTACATGAATCCTTTAGAAAACTTCTTTGTGATCTTCTGCTTGCCAAATCCAAAATGTGGACATTATATATATACACACACACACACACCACCACACAACATTAAAATTTACTGGATCCAACGCCCACAAATATTGGAGTGGGTATGAGCGAAATTTGATGGTGATGTACTATTACTGGTCTGGCTTAGCCTAAGACAAGATAATCATGGCTTAGATTCATCTCTCTCTATATATATACATATGTGTGTGTGTGTTAAATTTTAAGGGCAAACATACCAAGAACACACAACACATATATCAGATGGACTGACTAGAAATATACGAAGAGGAGATAAATATTACACTGTAAAAAACATGAGACGAAGGATTAAAAGTTGAGATTGAGAAAATGTAGGGGGGGAAACAAGTTTCTTTGCAGAACATACCCCAATGCCTACAGGCATGCCATGCATATGTGGACCAGCCGCTGGGAAATAGAAAGAACCATCTGACGCTGGAGATGGAGGCCTGACAGGTTGAGTAGGAACAAAACTCTTGGCATTCGGATTGAGTTTGAATTCCTGATAACAAAAGGTAAAGGAGGTAAGGAAACATATGGAGAACAGATATAGTGATTAGATGAATACAGGACGAGTAACTTAGGAACGGAAGCCATATTACAAATATGATATCCTTTTGTACATCTATGCATAGATCTTAAATAAGAACCGGTTCTACCTTGGCATGAGGATTCAGTGTTGACTTTTCAGAAGATAAAGAACCCATTGATGAGCTAGGTGATAAACCAGGAGCACTGGAAGCTGAGGGAACACCCGGATGATCTGAGGCAGATGATGCAGAGCTACCTGGGCGCCCACGAGGATTTACAGATTGTGCATCAGTGTGTGCTTTGCTAGATATTGAACTCTTAGATGGTTCACTAGGAGTGGACTTTTCATTGCCCTTTGATGGAGGCCGGGATGGAGCATATGAAAGGGCATTAGGGGATAATCCCGCTTTATCACCGTCATCTTTCTTAAAGCTGGATATAGAATCTGCATCAAATGTGGCACCGTTAAAGGTAAAGGGTTAACACTGATCAACAAATAATATGGCTATTTTACTGAATACGTAGCAATGAAGTACACATTCTCTTCTACCAGACAAAATTTGCAAGAATGTAAAGTTAGGCGAACGTAGAAAACAGTTGTGTATCTCATCCTACTATCACAATGTTTTACCACAATGAACAGATTAACATCCATTTCGAATCATTCACTTAAAAACATCTTGGTGAGGAAGTTGACTCACCGTCAGATTTAGAAATTGGGGTGTCCTCAGCCGGCTGCATTTAATCAAACAGATTGTTTAAAATCAATAACAAAATTTTAAAAGTAATAACTAAGAGGCTCCAATAAGTTCCCAACAGAAGTGCAATACAAGGTTAAGTTAAACTCACAGTCTGCTTGCCCTTAGCATCATAAGATCCTCCATGTTCGCTATACAGGTTCTCATTGACCCTATAATTTTCAAAAGTTTAATTTAGAATAGAGAAACACCCACTCACAAAAATAAAAAAACATTGCGAAGAGAGGGTCAGAGGGAAGCTACAAGGATTAGCAGAACTCATATAATACCTGTTCTCGCCATCAAAAGCAGGATAACTTTTGAAAGGAAGTTCAGATGTCAGATTTCTACCATGATCGTAAGAAGCATAGCGGTATGAATCTGCAGCAGTGCTTGATAGAGAAGATTGAGCTTCATCCTGCATATGAAAAAGGAGGAAATATTATGGAACTAAATAGACGAGCAGCTACTTACACAACCATGACCAAGCAAAAGTTTTTTTTTTTGGTAACTAATTTTAACTCCTAACTGAATGCAACAGAACAGCAAATCATTAACAGACCTAGGAACTGTATGAAAGTTGGAAGCTCGGACAAATTCATATACATATATAGTAATTAGCCATCAGAATGTAGGACATTTGATTCTGTGACTGCATAATCTTTAAATTTCGCACACACATATGCAAGCATATAAGAGAAAAACATGAGCCAACCGCTAACTACTTCAACTGTGTGATATGTGATACCCACATTACAACTATAGAAATGCAATAGTGTGCAATGAGTAAGAGTCCACTCAGAGGATCGCTAACTATATACAAAGAGACTGTAGCAACTGCACCTCAGAGAAAATGTGCAGCACTTCGAGATAGCACTTTGTATACTTCATACATACACAATCGCCTAACTGACAGTAGGCGCACAACTCCACAGTCCACACAATCTCATGGAATGAAGCAGAATTGATCACAAAGAGAGCATTTGAAAAACTAACAAAGTCTCTTAAATTCTATTACAAGATTTAAAGATTTAGTAAGTACCACAGGCAAAGAGCTTGATGACACTCCAGCTCCATCACTGATCTTTCGACTAAGGAAATCAGTCAAGGGCCTATTGATGACAGAAGATGAGGCACCAAAGGTTTCTGTACTGCGCGAATCAAACATTATGTCCTCATTTTCATCATTTCCACAGTCATCAGCCCCACTACCCCTATATACTGAAGAGAATCTAGTCTCCTCATCAATATCAAAATTTTCATGAAAACGACCACCTCGTTCCTGTTGGAACATAGTAAAAATGAGATATGAAGATATAACTTTGATTATACAATAACAGTTGATGGAAAAGTAGGGTAACCACACCTCCGATAAATGAAGATCTTGAGTGTCCTCACACTCAATTTCTCTAGCTATTCTTAAAGCTTCTCTCTCCAATTCTCTCGTCCGAGGACCTCTCTCTAATTTTGTTGTATAAAGTTCCTCATCGAAGGTGCTTTTGACACCAAATAATGTTTCGTTTGTTTCAAACTGATCCCAGCTCCTAATAGAATAGCAAAATAGGAATTATATCAACCACTGAAATGCAGGGAAAGTAAAGACGACGCAGAGTGAATAAAAATAATTCTACCAAGAAATAAAATATTCTCAAAGATGCTATAAGATTGACCAGCAAATATCAACTGCAATTGAGCTGTACATAATTACTTGTGTGGATTTGTTATGAAGAGTCCCCTTCTACAATCTTAGATTCGCGAGCCAAACAAATTAAGGTATTATCCTTCCCATATTACAAGGAAAAAATATTGGCCACTATTTATCTAAAATCAAACACTAGCCACTTATCGCTACCACCAAACCTCACATTCCCACTGGTACTTATTGTGCTAACTACATATATCAGTGAGTGCACTAGCTGGTGAAGTGTTTCATCGAGTTAGTTTTACATCCCTTATAAGTAGCAATTTTAGGCACCAAAAAAAACATTGAGCAAATAAAACTATTTTTTTTAAAACCAACCATCAATGTGTTCCAGTTGGAAGATCCAGGCTTTCAAAAAAGGGAAACTAGAGATAGAAACCTTGAGCAAAAGCACAAGTAACTAAAGCAATAGAACAATCACCAAGACATTTGGAAAAAGAGAAAGTTATTGTAAGCAACCTATTCCAAGGATCGTCAAATATATTATCCAACTCAGGACACTGTGGATCATCTTCGTCAGGCACCCAAGGTGCCAGCTCTCTCTCCAATTCAACATGACGAGATTGAGATATGAATGAATCCAACATAATGTCTTGCTGTCTTTCACATTGCAGCTCATTTGACAAGCCATCACGGGTCACAGGCACATCCTGGAACCAATAATCAAATAATGCAATTAGATTGCTTTTATTTGATGCAATAACCATATGTAAAACAGTACGTGTGAAATTTCGTAAAGCAAACACACGAAAACCAGTTCAAAATAACTTTGTAAGATTCAGAATTGCAAATAAGAGAAGCAGAACCTTTGCTATGACTTGAACTAGTTCCTCGGCAGGTATAATCAAAGTCTTTGAAGGAGCCTTGCTAACAGAATCACCTACTAAAGATTTCTGTCCTCGAAAAGAACCATCTTTTGTCATGCGAGCCATTTTCAAGATAACCTCTGCAAGCGAATGTTGAGATGATTACTGAGTAAAGACTAAAACTAGTCACGGTACCAGACAACAAAGGAAAAACACTACGTGGCGGCAGCAAAATGGAAAAAAACGAGGCATACCACCAAAATCTTTTTCAGTGTTTGCTGCATGAAATATTCCAGAGAATGTAGATCCATTTTTCACCTGGACTTCCACATGTTGTCCAACAAGACATGCTGTTAGATACACTAATCGATCACGTGAAGGGCTTTCATAGCCTCCACCTTTGCTACCTGTCGATACAACTGTACAAACTAAGATTAGGGAGGAGGGACATATAGCAATTGAAACATTTTAGTTTATAATAAATCACCTGCATTTGTCAATCTAATGGAATTTGGTTTTCCAGATTGAATCTTATTCTCTGGCTTAGAGCCCATTTCTCTATCACCCCTTCGTCGTCCAAATCCATTTGCAGAAGATTTGGGCTGAACAACTGGTTGCATATTCATCTTTTAGGCTCTACTGCAATTGATGAATTGATCAAAGTACATCCAAACAGTTAGGAAGAAAGAAAGAAAAGAAGAACAAGATAAATATAGTGAAAAAGAGAGCAGGTTGTCAAAATATCTTATAATATGCGGGGTGGTATAGTACAGATAAGGACGATTAGCTGGTCATGTAACAAAAGGAAAATAAACACTACAAATGATTTCACAGAGTATTGTTGTTACTAAAGCTCTTTCATCTTGAGAAAAGGGTATTTCTCTAAAGCAACAAAAACACAATACGTACTTTTCAGGAAACACACACTTTTATAGCATTCATTAGAAATATTTTAGTTCCTTTCTCTAAAATTACAAAATAGAGCATTTTTTTCTGGAAATGGTATGCAAATCTTATCAATTGACTACTCCCTCTTCAAGAATAAACTTCAATGTACTAAAGTAGGCACGCACATGTGCGTAAGAAGCTTCACATACATTTAATAAAAGATTGAATCCTAAATTGCCATATATGAGAAAACCCATCTCATACACAAATGAGAAAACTTACTAAATCGACAAGCTTAAGTTGCTATGCAAGTATAACAAAGAAAGAGAAACATGTTACATTGGCAGCAAAGAAACCAAAGAAAAAAGTCATGTGCCAACCAAAATCTAGCTCGGTGGATAGCTGATAGAAAATACAATGTTCATTCATACCTTCTCCAAAAGGAGCAACCCGATAAAGCTTCTTAAGGCAGTTAACTACCTATGACAAAGAAAAATATAACTAACACAACTTTTCAAGTCAAGCCAAACTAAGAGCAACCAAAACTTAAAACCCAAGACCCAAGTTAGAGCAACAACAATGAAGTTGGTTTCAACAAAAGCCGAACCTCAACCTATCAAATCAACAACAAGCAAGACATCATTTTTTTTGGTAATTAAAACACAAATGGCATGAATTAGGCATTGAGAAACAGCAAAAGAAACCATGAATTCAAACAAAACAACAACAAAAAAACCCTATTTCTCAGCTCATACCAAAGCAAATAAAAAATGTCAAAACTAGTAAACTTCACAAAACTCAAAAACAAATATTTATCACTTCCCATTTCATTTTCTCGGAAACCAAACAGACCCAATACAATTCGAAATCACCAAATTCAAAAATTCACGATTAAGAACACGATCCGTACCTTATTGGACACAGTCCCGCTAGGGTTTCGTCAAATTAGGGTTTTGAGACAGCGCTGAGGATCAGACGCATCCAGGATCGGCGAGCGAATCGCGAAAGCGACCAATGAAAATTTTCTATTTTTGTATAAATTTTTTCTATTTTCGGAGAGGTCTCGATGTGATCGAGAGATTGGAGATTCTGAGAGAGAGCGAAAGAGGAGCAACTGTAGAAGAAGGCCTGAGAAATAGAGATCGGAGTGATTCGGTGTGGACGGGCGTAGGATAGATCGGTGAGCTCGGTTTTCTATTGGTGGATCTAACGGTTGTGAGATGAGGATAATCATATAATAGAATTTAGAGTTGGCAATTCGGTTTCGGGTCGGAATGTCGGATTCGGATTGAAAGTGTCTGGCCCGAACCCGGTTTTGTAGAGAGTGTAAAGAGTTACGAGTTTCAGGTCGATGAAATGTGCGGGACTCAACCCAGTTCAAGATCGATCGAATTTATGTTGTATGAAATTTGCAATTTAGATACAATTTAGCGGGTTGAAGTCTCGTGAAAATAGACCCGAACAAATCTTGGGTCGGGTTGAAGTTATAGTGTGTGGTACGAGTCAAACAACTATGTTGAATTGAACCCGCACAGTTTTCTTATAGAACTCGACTTGGGACACAAAATTTGATCGAAATTGCACTCTTGTTTGATTCCCTTTTAGGTTGAGCATTTTTAACTTGAATCTGACATAAAAGTCAAATTGTCTACTCTAGTTATATGTGGTTTAAATATGTGAATAAGATTTTGAGTATTTATATGTTCAGGTCGAAGTTGCAAGTACAATAGATTGCGTGTGATATGTCAAGTGGGGTCCATGAGAAAATCACAAAATTAGTTCTCTTTTTTTTTTTTTTGTTGGTGTGTGTGGTGTGATTTGTGATGGTTTAGGGAATTGCAAGTGGTATGCAATACATGTGATTATATTTCTTGGAAACAGACAATTTTGTTTTCTTTGTATTTTCTCAGACAAAGTGTTTGGCTGGGAAAGTGGAAGAAAATGAAATATTTAAAGGTTTTAAAACTGATTTCAGTGCCAAAAATATTAGCATTGTCACAGAACCATACTTAACCATTTCAAACTTTCTCGTTGATTTGAAGCTCACACCCCTTCATTTTTCATAGATTACAAATAACAACTCATTAACTAATGTTAATTAGTAATAACATTCAATATTATAATCATTATATATCTAAGAAGATGTTTGTACAAAATAACTCTTTTCAGTATTTGATTACGTCTAAATAGACGAAAAATTGCTTATCGGGTTCGGTTTGATTCAACAAGAAATTAAATGAAAAATTGCTTAGACTATGGTAGGCTTACCCATGCATATGCAAGGTATACCATACAGAGTTATTCTTGGAAAAACTATGGTAGGCATACACACGCATATACGAAGT
>JAYMSZ010001492.1:0-14193 GCA_036897665.1 Pelargonium citronellum | reverse complement strand
GATAGAGAGATAGAGGAAGAGGAAGAGAAGGAGGAGGAGAGGAGGAGACATGAGATAGGTTTTGTTGTTTTATGGTTCCAATCCTATAATGAGGTTTGTTTTATAAAGCCCAATATTGATTGAAATTTACATATTTGAAAAATGGGTAGGCATGGAGGAGACAAGAAATGGGAGATATTAAGAAGACAAGGCAAATGTGAGGAGAGAACAAAAAAGAGAGATTGTGATTGGAATGGTGATAGGTTTTGGAGTATTGAACTCAAGAATGTGTAGTGTTTTTGCTAAGAAAGTTGAAGATGATCAAGAGTTGGAGAAGAAACAAGTAAATATATAGTGGGTTTATAGGGTTGGTTGTTTACTTGTTACACTACAATCAACCAATAGCAAAATAGGTATGGAAAGATAAACCTTTTTTGAACCATGCATACGTGATGTTTTGTTTTAAGATTTGAAACTATGGTTACTTCTTTCCGTTTCCATAAATCTGAATAATCAAGTTGAAGTCACTAGAATCCTCCCCTTCATCCTGAAAAGCACGAACAACTTACGATGATTGTACTTGAAGTTCAAGCCAACCACGTGGAATGCTCTGTCAACCGTCTCTCGCCACAGTCGTGTATGTCATTTGATCCGACGACTCTAACCAAAGCACCACCTTCTCCTTCTCTGTAACCGCCTCCTGCTGTCCTAAACACACACACCAACCATAAAACCTATCGCGAATCCACGCCACCACTCTATAAACTCTAACATAACATTAACTTGTTATCAAAGTAAGAACTCATTATCTTAATGAGAAATACCGCAATTTAATATATGCAATTCAAGAGAATGTCGCCGCTATAATATTAAGAGCAACCGTAGTCGAACAAAACTCTAATCAACTCTCGAAACGATACGTTTCTTTCCTTCTTAATTCATAATTTTTATTTTTAATTTTATAATGATTGAATTGTGGACATGCATTTATTTTTTCAGGGCATTGAATTTCATTTATTAAATGGATCCACTCTTTAACAGTTTTGATCAACTTTTTTTTCTTTCTTAAATGAATGTATGTTATGATCTACCAAAACCCTTCTTTTTTTTCTTCCAAACCCCACTCACTACCATTTAGAAACAATCTGCTTATATAAATAATTGGTCAATGATATTATGCAAAAGGGAAAAGCCCAAAAGAATGGTTGAGGTTAATGAAGTGTACATTGTCCAATTCAAAACACAATTCAATTAGGTGATATTGAATGCAAAAGTTCAAGGACTTGTTGGGTAACAATCAGCCAAACCATTGAAATGTCATTGCTCTTTCGAGAGCGACCCACTGGATCTTAACAGTTTAATGAGATATATACAATACCTACATACATGGTTTAGCCCAAGCCAAAACTTATTAGTTTAAACTCTTTGCTCTTTTACATGTACTTCAATTTTTATTACCAAAACAATAGTTGATTTGAAGCAAGTTCCTTTGAGAAGTGCATCCAAACAAACACCAGAAACCACAAATTTACAGAAGACGGATCTTACCTTCACAATAGACATTTAATATTTTCACAAGAAGAATAGAAATATTGTGGGGCATCTAAATATTAATTGTAAAAGTCAGTAACACTAATATCAAAGACAATTGGTTTTCAACTGTTACATATTTCAAGAACAAAATTTAACAGAAAACAGACAGTTACAGCTCCACTACAAGTACAAGCTACCACAGGCTTATTATTCACTTCTCACTTGGTCAGTGTTTCTTTCAAACATATCTGATCCCATCCAATATATGTGTTGGGTTGCTTAACAGACTCATTTGCACAAATGAATGTCACTTTCCAGAAATGTTATGCAGTTCAAGTAACTGCACATTCGCATATGCATGCAAGAAATCAGATGTAAAACGATTGATTACGAGTTGTGATTCACCAGTACTGATGCTGCAACCCTCTTCAACGATGCAGATGCTTTTACCATATCTGATTCTGTATGCCCCGCGGAAACAAGCAATCTGATTCCTATGGGCAGACGGCATTTATCAAGCTTTGATCTTTTGGTAGTCACCACGAAAACGTCATCTTCCTTCAACACCTGCCACATCAGTAGGGGAGAGAATTATCAGGACTTACATACACCAAACTCTAATACCACGACCAACCATAGTTTGACTAAGATAAAAAGCCAAAGAAGTTTTACGCAATTGGCTATGTCTTCAAGTAGCTGTTTGTCCGTTTCTAAACTCCCCGACGGGTTTTTCAGTTTCAGGAAAACAACTGGTGATTCTGGATGGCTTGCTATTGCAAGACCCTTTATATCAGATAGTCCTGCAGTTGCACACACAACAAGAACCAGAAAGGTCAGACCGGCAAACATGATAAGATTCTCAAACCTTAAATTAATTAGCTATTTCCCTTCATTCATAAGTAACATCCCAACACAGCTAATAGAATAAACCGTCAAAATCAAATCTACAGGGAAATATGTTTCAACTGGTTCGCACAATACAACTCTAAGACCTTGCTCTCTTTTGTTTCTTTCTAATATGAATGGAAGGACAAGGCGCACTGCTCGCTTTCTGCTCTCTCATACTGTATTTTTCTATTCATTTCTGACCAATTCACTCAATAATGATGAATGGTAAAGCAATGCATCACTTCTTTCTTCCTTTTACATTTTAACAAACTCAGATGCGTTTTGCGGAATTATCTAATTAGCGGATATCATTTCTGTTTCCTGGAAAATGTAATTCCCTGACTTTTAGTTATTACACTATTCCATCATTCAGTTACTCGTATGAAAATGCACATCCTCTTCATTCCTCAACATGTGTATTTCATCAATCCAGTAATAATAGATTTCTACAAAGAAAGGCCCACTGAGTACCTAGAAATCAATTTTTGAGGCATGCAGAGGAGAGCCCTGTAAATAAGTAATAAGGTCACAACAAACCTTTCCATAATAAAGAAATATTTTCCTTTAGTTTTGTAGTCAGACTGGGATTCTCCTCCAGGATATCAATTGCAGTAATTGCAGCACTTGCAAGGTAAGGAGGCAAAGATGCAGAAAAGACATATCCAGAACTGCTCAACCGCTACCAAAAGTTAGCACCAGACAAAACTTAGTAATTTGGAAAATGAATAAGGATTAATGCAATATGATGCAGTAAGATAATAATGATTGTGGAAGTTGACTTGTTAAAAGTTGGAACTTCGATGGTTTGATTATGATAAAATGGTTCATTCAATTAATATCATTAATTCATTATAATTGAGTGCTAATAGCATACTTGGTGATCAATGACTCTAGCACTTCCTGTGCAGAATCCTCCCTCAGTGGCCAACGCATGTCCCATGGCAGCTGTTACAATATCTATCTTTTCAATCTGCACTACCATTCCACCACGGTTACAAAAATGGAAATGAAATCGTCAATCAAATCCAAATATACCCAAGGATTCAAAGAGCTTTTAACATGTATTTTCGTCCAAGATGGCATTCAATTTGGTACAGAGGGAGTGTTCTTAAACATACCGGAACCCCATAGTATTCAGTGAGCCCTCGCCCAGATTTGCCAATCACACCAAATGAGTTGCTCTCATCCAACAAAACGCGAAAGCAGTATTTTTCCTTCAATTTGATGATCTCATCCAGCGGTGCTATCTGACCAGAATTCTGCAAATTCAATCAATATGGTTAGGAATTTAGTTTGCACCAATCAACCACCACCTTCATAACACGGAAAAAATAAAATTGCTTTTTTTTTTCTCATTGGTAACAGAACCACAAGCAAAGGATGGTCTTTCATAAACGAGATGGTCCATGGTTGTCCCAATAACATTGGGGTGTCATTATTTACAACCTGTTTGGTAGGGTGGGTAAAAAACAGGATGGATGGATTTGGGTTGAATCATTTCATTCATCAACACTGTCGGACCCCCAAAATTGAATCCTCCCATATGGGAAGTATGTAAGAAAGATGAATTTACTTTTATAAACATCAACTCATCAAACTCAACATTTATTTTTATTGTCTAACGACATTTGAGTATAATAATACACCAATCCATTCCTCAGAGTATTTATCAAGCAACTGACCAATGGATGGACTTCTCCATCCTTTCTTTCTCCCACCCATATAACCACCTTGCCAAATGAAATCTAGACGAAACTATATTGCATCATGGATTGAACTCCATCAATAGTTGATAACAAAACATTTAAACTGAGACTCCCAAGCCAAAATAGAGAAAATGAAAAACAAACCATAAAGACTAACACTACTAGAAATAGACTGCTGGGGATTACATAGCTAACCATTATATTAAGGACATAAAATTGGCACGTAATGAAGTATACCTGAAATGCTTAACTTTGCATTTCATCTTAAAGGTATCTATTTAGAAGAATTGCAAACATTATTCACACAACTGCTTCCCCAACTTAATATAAGTATCCTTCTTGGGCCGCCTAAATGGCACCACATAGTTAAGCTAAGGATATATCAAATTTTAAGAGCCTGATTATTGTAAAATTAATTAAACACAGATAGATACCTGATACACAGCCTCAACCACAATATATCGGCGCAGCTTCTTTGCCCGCTTATTTTCTGCAGTAATTTTCTCCAGAGTACTACGAAGAGATTCCATATCATTGTGTTTAAAGTACACAATGGTGCTTCTAGAAAGATAAAGGCCATTTTGTATGCCCCAATGGACTCCTTCATCCCTAGGTTGAAAGGAAAAAAGTTTTACAAATTTCATGTGAGTTTTTTCCTTTTTTTTTTCCAAAGAAAGGCAGTGGATATGAAAACAAAATCTAGAACGTGTCATGCAAATGTGCTACAAATATTACAAACAACATTTACCCTCAAGCCACAACAAGATCTTGAACAGGTTGAATATAAACTGTTATGTAATGTTTAAACTCTTTTACTACGAATTCTAAAGTAACTTTTCATTCTAGTTCTTGCTTAAGAGATCAGAGGAAAATGAAATGCCAACAGAACATGATCAAACTAGACTACATCCGTCTGCGTCTGAGCAGCAATAAGGACAAATCCTCATTATATACCATGGAATGGTGGAATCAAGCATGAAGGTTAGTGCAATCCACTTCCTTCTTTTACTACAATATTTTCACCATAGAAAATGGTGGATCAAGTGGATGGATCATTGAAAATCCATAATCGATGTTTGGTAATAAAAATCATGAGCTTTGTTTTTAAAATAAAATACACAGATCAATTGATAATATAGAACACATTGTCCAAATCACTTGCTTTTTTTTTCAGAAAAACACAACTTTCTAACTGAGGTGATTTCATAGAATGGTGGAACAGCTTCGTGGGCGCCTATAACTTATCTTCTAAGATTATATAAACAAAGTTTGACAAGAAAATCATGGGTATGCATACTTACACAACAATAACGTCTCCCTTCTTGCAAAAGGCTGGAATTGCACTAAACATTGTGGAAAGACCATAGGAATAGAGAATGGAATCTGGGGTTCCCAAAAACTTTGCAATTCTGGCCTCGCAATCAAGGTGTACATCTAATAAAAGAACAATATTAGTAGTGTGGTTCTTCAACATGTAACAAAACTACAAAAGTTTTAACCTCAATCAGCTAAAAGTTAGCTAAAAATTATGTAATACCAATTGTTCCATAGAAACCACGAGGACCACAAGAACCAACACCATATTTCTCCAATGCAGACGTACATGACTCCTAAGAAAGAACATTAACAAATGGTGCTATTAAGTAAATCCATTATCACGAAAGAGAATCAAATTACTGGTATGTGTTGCCTTACAAGTAATTTCTCATGTCCTAACAATCCAAGATAATTAGCTGAAGTGAAGTTCACAACTTCTTTGCCATTGATTACTGCATGAGGTCCTGCAGCACTGCATAATTGCAAATCATGAGCAGGTACACTTCAGGCGAACAATGATTCATCCAAATTATACTTAGAAATCTAATATTCATCAATTTTGTTTTCCCATTAATCTGATGCAATATATTGCATATGCAAAGAACAAAACACGTAGGGGCTACTAAACAAAGGAAAAGAGCTTAGCACGAGGGACTATCACTTTTTATGGATCAAAATAGAGGAAGCAATATAAAGATGGCAAGTCTTTCTCCCAAAACATAAATTGGATGAAATGACTAAGAAGGAATCAATTCAAGACCAAATAGAAATATCTCTGTGCAAATATAATGACTAGATTCACCTTTCTAATACTGGAGGCTCACTTTGCATCTCTTCTGTAATAGGAGGAATAAGTGGTTCTGGCTGCCATTCATCACACAGCTCATCTATTTCCTAATCACGGACTCAAGAAAGTAAGGCTAAGACAGCACAATGTAACAATTGTTGAACAATTCAATAATACTGAGTAAGATATGGCGAAAATATAAGAAACTAAAAATCCTATTTAACTAGAGGAAGCATTGACATTAGAGACGATATTGAGACCTTCTCCGTTAATGGACGCTTAGGGGGCTTGTAACTTTTCTGAGTGAGCAGATAAAGGATGGCAACGAAAAGAAGAGCCTCCACAAATAAATGCCCTTTCGACCAAACAAACATAAGATTCTCAGCCAATATACAATTATCATGAGCCAGGAATTCACAGAAATATGCTAATTTCTAAGAGGTTTTCAAGAGTGTACCGCCAATAGGAACTCCGAAAACTACTGCTCTAGCAGAGGAAGCATCCAATGCCAAAGTGATTCGATCTAGAGTAGCGTTTACCATGTTCAAAACAGTTGATGCCAATGTACTCAGTGTCTCGATTTGGTGAGCAAAACTAGCTGTAGCCATGTCTCTAATATACAAGCACACACCAATTAGTGGGCTCTACAACTTAATTCAGACAATCATCAAGTAGACCCAAATCCAAACTCGTATTGACTTCCCTGCATCGAAGCAAAGATAGCATTTTTATAATACCATTTACGTAATTAATCAAAACCCATCATCGTATAGTCCTTACAACATCGAAATTGCAGCACTAAACAGAGAAGATATCAAATATATTTGTGAGGCATGAACTAAAGTTAGAACAAAAACAGAGCGGAGCGAATCAAAACGGCACCGTACCAGTTCCGGAGATGAAGTGAAGAGGATTGGAAGAGCGGGATCTGATTATGAGACACAGTGAGGTTTGGAGTTGAAGTTCATGTCACATGGAAGGGAAGAAGAAAGATTGATGATGATGGCGATGCAGATCCTCTTCCTCTTACTAATGCCAGTTTGCCTGGAGTTCCACAGGATTCTAATTTCCAAATGAATCTTGGCCGTTGATGTTTGTAATATTTCAAATCGAACGGCCTTCACCCTTTAACAGTTTAACGGAGGTTTTCACCGTTCACGTGACACGCCTGGAGCCGGCAAAATGAACCCGGTAACCGAACCTCAACTCGTTTTGAGTGGTGTTATGTAAAAAAATTTGGGACAGGTTATAGTCGGATTGGGTATACCCGATAAAATTATGTGTTTTATATTTAAATTGTGATTTGAATTTTTGTCACTTCTGTGTATGCTCCAAGCACGAATCTATATTCATTATTTTAAAAGTGAAATTTAAGATATAGCGATTAAAACGTAAAAGTAAAAGTACCTCCTATAGTACTCCCACTCTTTTTTTTTTCACTTCTCTCTCTCTTTCTTACTCACTCTTTTTTTTTTGTATAACGGTACTACTGCCACCTTTAGAGCATAGAGTTGAGCATAAATGCGTAATATTTTTAGCTACTGTTACACACTAGGTCCGGGGGCTATCCCAAAAAACTCTAGAGTATTATTGCCTAATAGGCTGATACTTAATAGGAATTGTTATTCACTTATTCTTATGTTTTAGTGACTGTTCTTGGGTAGGGATTGTGTCTTATTGTTTTAACATTGTCTTAGATTCTTGCCACTATTGACGGGTCAGTTAGGGTTTTTATGGGCTTGATTGCTTAGAATTTTTCTTACTGGGTCGCCGGGCAACTAAAACTCACTTTGGTACCCAAAACACGTTTTTAAATTTGGGTATATCGCGTGCTTTGAAACTAAAAATTGGGCTCAACTGTCATCACCCCTTTTACCATCAAAGTTTGAGGGTAAAAAAACTTCAAAATCAAAAGTATATTTGAATAAAAGCAAATACACATCAAAAGTATTGGATGGATCATCAATCGTGGATGAAATATGCAAATATGGAATTTCAATCTTATAAGATAAAAGACGAGTTTCTATTGTAGAGATAAGAAACAGAAGAAAGTATATGCATTATGACCCGTTCCACTGGATATCAAAATAGCACAAAGATGAATCTCATAACATCATTTCCTTTTCTTTTTTACTTATCCTGCATGGATACAGTTCTGTTGTTACTCCTCCCACATCCTCATTCCATGCGCTCCATCTGCATAATAAAAACCGGGATTGAAAAAGGTCAGCTTCCAATTATTCTTAATTTGAGTTCATTTCCCTGTTAAGGAGGGAACGTAGGTAATTGAAGAAGTTAAAAAGGATCTGATGCTTCCTCGCAAGGCAGATGGGATTCGTTAAAAATTAGTGGAACACTAACTTAAGAATATTTCTACAATTAATATGCAAATGATCATACAGGAGGCAATATGGAATTCGATTGTGAATACATTTATTTCCCTATACGTAATACATGCCATGCAGGAGGCAAATGATGCAGGAGGCAAAGAATATGGAGTTCGATCAAGTATACATTTATTTCCTCACAATACATGCCATGCATGATAATAAAGAACACAGTGAAAAGAATAAAAAACAATAATATCAGTAAATAATCTCACAAACATGAAGTGACCATGCCGTACCTTCCAAAGACCGTCATTAAGATAATGCATATTGTCCACGCCAATTCCCTTGTTGATCGTCTTTCTGTATATCAAGCAAGAACTTCAACTCACACATACTGGGTACTGGCTAGAAAATAAATGAACATGATCATACCATTACAGCATTACTGCAAACATTACATTCTCTGAACAATTTCTTCACTCTTAAATGATATATGTTGTTCTTCCATAATCCCTACTAACCCCGCCTAATTGTATTTGAACACAACCTCAACTATAGAATTTGGGGCTCAAACCATTGAGGTGTCCCTTAGGGGACTAGGCCTTCATTCAGGTGATATTCTGGTACAGGGAAAATGGAACAAGACAGACTTTCAGCAAGGTGTACAGAACCTTTGAATTAATCTAGATTGGGACTCAAGACTTCTCAACTTATCCATCAATAACTCGGTAACGCTCAGAAGAGTAGCAGCCACAAGGGACTTGAGATCTTTTTACATCATTTCAGGGAGATCGCTGTTCTTCTCTTAGGGTTCATGAAGAAGCTATTGATGAATCTTGTGTATGGGCAACATTACATTTTATCACTCTCAGGTGAAAATATCCAAGCACAATACATCCCCCCTTTGATACACCCAATAATAATTTAATTTCTCTTTTAAATGTTTCCTGCTCAATACTATATTGTGGACGTTGTGGTGTTGAGAACTCATCCTCGACTTAAACTTATTTTTGCTTCAAGTAAAAGTTTCACTTTTAACAAGGTAGAAAATGACGAGTATAAGACAAGATAAGTCAGCAATAGAAATTCTTACATATCTTTTGCCGACATTTTTGTAAAGCCAATAGCGAGAGCATGCTGCTTTCCTTCAGCCATTATGGCCTGAAATTATTAATTAACCAGATGGTTTATGTCGCAATAATTCAACGCGTTTATGCTAATACATAGTAGTGAAAAGAACATCAGAATGCTAAACAGAACTCACCCCAAAACACGCGACTATATATATATATATATATATAGAGAGAGAGAGAGAGAGAGAGAGACAATTTAGAGAAACTAGAGAATCAAATTTGTTAGTGCTTACAACTGGAGTTTCGGCACCCACTTCATCATCCAAAGCACCACCAGGAGATGTAAGTCCAGGACACATAATGTTTGCACCAGCTAGGACAAATTTTATTGCACCCCTATCCACTTGTAACTTCTTCATTATGTTTGGATCTGTAAGCATACAACACAGAAAAGCCTAAATATAGTGGAATTTCATTAGCAAGGTTAAGCTTAACTTACAAGATGGAAAAATAAAATACAAAATAGCAAAAGAATTTAGTATACTTTCCCCACTATATTCTTAAAACTGAACTGCATAGGAGAATGGATAATTTTGAGCTCTGTAAGTAGATACCTCAAGAAGAAATATGAGTAAGCTTTATTCCATCTAATCCCAAAAGTATAGGAGAAAAACATATTATTGTTGTAAGTACCAGGCTTCAAGCTAATTCACCGGTAAAATTTCATAAATTCTATAAATAACCTATAGTTGAATCCCCCAATAAACAGCTTTAGTTGTTTGTTTGGGTGGGGAGGTGACCTCCAATAGTCTACACTATCATTCATTCTGGGTCTGTGATGGACCTTACATGCATACTGTCAAATGCAAAACAGCTCTAAACAATCTTATAGCCGAAAAATGCAAGAATTTTATATAATATTTAAAGGAAAACTAATATAAAATGCATTATACTCGAACCAAACTGTTTTGGTTGCAAGGGTGTGATGGTGGGTGTTGGACCAGAGATTTAAATGTTAAGGGATATTAGGAAGAATGGAACAAAGAGGTGAGGGTAAAATGAGCAACAATAGAGGCAACTTAATCTCCACACTAACATAGATGCTATGGCATGAAACTGCTCTTTCACGTGAAAGTCATAGTCCACTATCTTGATATCTTAGAACCTAAACATTGAGTAAGGTTCTCCGGTTCCATCTTTTCTGCTCCTAATGGGACTAGAAATAATACGTATTGTTCCTTAGATGTTGGAGGATCTTATCCTGAATCTGATAGTAATGAATCCACATACAGTTTAATCATCTTTTCCTTTTATTTTAATTTAAAATGAATTTCAAAATAAAAATTTGTCAAGTAATACAAAAAGTTGTGTAGTCTGACGCCTTCTCAAAATAAGGTTGTACAACTAATCTTCTATGAAGGTAAGAAATCATCTCTTTTACGAATGAAACTAGATATAAAGCTCTATAGATTCGAATTTCCACAGATAATGAGAATATATAATAATTTCGAAGGGAATTTAAGAAAGTGGGGCAAAACCAAACCCTCTAGTCCTTTCATTATGATGTTTTTCGTACTCACGATTTAACAAAAATTGTAGGGGAATATCTCAGAGTCAGCAGTAATATGTGCACTGTGAATGGAAGAAGGAACAATCGATACTGCTCATAAGTTCTAATATTTATACAATCATTGTAATAAGTCCATTAATACAATCATGGCAAAAATTGTGATAAGGCCATTAAACAAGAAATTAGAACTGTGAATTAACGAATAACAAAGGAGAAAACAACATTGTCAAAACTTCCTGAAGGTGATGATTTATTTTTTCGTTTATTACGTACACAGTACACACATTTAATAAGTCTACTATAAATCCTCCAATCACCCATATACTTGCCATATAAGCTTCACACAAATGTACAAGAACCAGATAAGGAATGCCCCAAGATGAACCTTCTAAAAAAGAAATGTCACAACACTCCAAAAAACTTAAAGAACATTAAGAAAAAAAGACAATATTATATATTTATAAGCAGTTATCAGAGTTAAGAATACTTTACACTGATGAAGAAGTCGTAGTGTAGGCATGTAAGGTCCATCACGGATGTTGAAAAACAGAGGCACATTGTTCACCAGAACCATATTCAGATGGTTTTGACTAAAGACAGAAGAAAGAAAGAAAAGTGTTATATGGATTATGCTTTGGAAATAATGGACAAATATTTGCCATAAATAAATTAGAATGGTCGAGAGTTAATATCAAATAGACTAATGAAGAACGAATCGATGTTCAGAATATTATAGTAGAGTAGTACAAACCATTTAACAACAATTAGTGGAGATTTCTTTGGAAGCAAATCCTCCAGAACAGGTTCAAGTCCAGGGTACTATAAAACAATTACATTTGTATCAAATATACACACAAAAAAGGAAGACGCAATTATCACATTATTAATTTCACAAGAATAAATGCTAATTACAAATCCTCAAACCTCTTCTGCAATACTCTGCCGAATTCTACGCTGCACAGATGCCTTAACTTGATTCTGTGCAGACACCTCGTCCATGGTAAATCTACATGAGCAAACACATAATTATTCAGTCCTTGGAAAAAAAAGATTCTTCTTCTTTAAGTATACTTAATTGTATTTGGATAAATGACACACAGCATATACAAACAAACGGAATGTCATACAGTCCTGTGCCCCAGAAAAACCAACTACAATATCTATAAATAGAACACTTGCATTGTAAAATATGATGATACAACTTCAACTCCTACCGAAAAGGTTCATATGGTATTGAAGGACACATTCTTTATACATCTAACATACAAATATGCACTACCAAGGGAATACCAAAACAACCAACAAACACTTGCAAAGCAAAAAGCTGCAAGGCAAACTGTTTGGGGTTTGCTTCGAGTATCACTCAGCAACTGGTGAAAGGCCTTTTTACACAATAGACGACCACAAACTAGAGATATATATATTACTCTATTAAAGGGAAAAGAGCTAACATTAAATACCAAATTCCATGAAAAAAGGAGTGAACAAACTTCGACTACAACATTGCTGACTTCCCATACAGATGTCTCTGCAGGGAAATGTATGCCTTGAGCACCTCAAATATCTTTGACTAATGAAGAAATAACCATAGTGGAGGAGAAAAGTAGTATTCTCATTATCTTTCTCAGAAAGAAGAATATCATGTAGCACTCAAATTACACCATGAAGCCGAACCTATGGCTAGATCCCAACAACAAAAACCATAAAGCACGGACAAGTCCATAAAACACGAGTGCTCACTAAGCAATAAAATGTTCACCAATGCCAAGCCCCGTAACCCCAAGCAAACTAAATCCCATGTTTTGGTAGCATGCTGCACCCCTAAGCAAAGGACCAGCCCTTGGAGATGCTACCAAGTCTAACCCTAGAGCCACATTGCCATTACCGATAAAAAAAATCTCCCTTGAAGCTTCACGATCCCTCTTGTAGCTGTAATAAATAGCAACCTCTACAAAATATGAACAACAATGCGGGCCCACAATTCTTCCCCAAATACTCAAAGTAAGCCTATATATCCAAATGTTCTCATATCACTCTTTCAATTCTCAACAGCTACAGCAGATTGTAAATTGCAGACCAATGGCATAAATTGAATTAAATCACTGCAACACTAGCATAGCAATTTTTCTAAACCCATGATGCCATATTCCCATTTTTGTAATTCAAATTTCAAGACCATAATATACATAATCAAAGAGCACATCTACGATTTATTTTAAACACTAAAAATGCTTCTAGCTATTAATGAGCACGAATCTCCAATTACTAAATAACCAAGACCTAGCACCAACAGCAGGAACCAAAAAAAAAAAAAACACGAAATTTTATTTAAGAATCTATTGGGCAAAAATATAAATTGGAGAGAAAGAGATGGGAAAAGCAAGAGAGAGCTTACTTTTTGAACATCTTGGCAGTGAAAAGAGGGATTAGGGTTTTGAGTAATAGGGATGGGATCTAAAACCTCCCTCTGTAGTTGGCGTAACAACGAAAATGCTATAATTATTTGCTGGTTATGGTTTCGGCGAATCGGTTAAACTCATCAGCGCACTGAAGCCTCTGTGTGCGTAATTACCAGGCCACTGTGTCTGTCTGTGCCACTCTATGCTTTCTTGGGCCGGGTATTGATTTCACGTCTCAAACCCGCTCGAGCTCAGCTCAAGGCTCAAGCCTCAAGCCTCAGGCCTCAAGCCTCAAGCTGGACTCCAGCCTAAATTTCAGCTCTTAATAATCGAGTCGAACATTTTATTACTTGATAGTCTAGTGAATCGGTTCGTTTATTTTTTTTTTTAAAGTAATGGGTATTATACTAATCATAAATCAAATATTACAAATATGAAATAGTCTATCAACTTCTTCAAGTCTGACATAGAACACAACGATCTAGCTGAAAAATAAATCGTCTGATTCGCAAACTTACTAAAAAAAACCAAAATCTATACTAATTTATGTTCAGCAAGATTCAAGGTATCACCCACAGTCATATCGGAGGCATTGATTTTATCCCCCCTTC
>JAYMSZ010001491.1:0-14193 GCA_036897665.1 Pelargonium citronellum | reverse complement strand
AAAGAGAACACCATATCCATCGAAGCCTTCATCACATGTTTGATTCCAACTCGGTGTTATTCGGCAGTGCATGAAACGCCTCATGAATTTGTCGCCATTGTCGATAAGATTATTTGTATTTGAGAAGTGAAGAAGGCTAAAAGATACATTTGTTTTCCAAGACTTAAAATTAACTATATAAATATCTAATCCAGCTAACCTGAAAAATTAAAAGACAAACAAATCAAAGCAATAAATATAAAACTAAAATTGAAAAACAAACAAACCGCTTACTAACGTACCGCTCAACCATTTTTATCCATATGCACCAGAGGTGAATTGTTGTTCTTTGTAGTTTTAAGCAGATGAAAACAACACAATTTAAAACAAAACTAAAATCTCTATGAACATGACATAAAATCAAGAACAAAAAAGTGAAAAAAAACAAAAACAAAAAAGTGAGAGGTTTACTGGATCTCTAAATGTCTGCTTATTTATTGTTTTAAAAGATCATGGAGGGTGGTTACTACTGTGGTAATATTAAATGGGTTGGATCATGGATATGATTATTTACAACTGAAAGATAACTGAACTGGAAAATAGATCATGGATACGTGGTATGTATATTGGGTGGTGCTATGGTGGTTACAAAAGCAATATAAATAATGATAGACAAAATATTAGCAATAAAAAATGAAATTTGAAAAAATGACAGGTTAATATCAGTTTTGAGGGTTTATGGAATTGACACCCATAGTGGTTTGTTCATATCCCATCAATCCCGGATAATAACAGATTTTTAGGGTGTTTTTATTATTTAAAATTAGCATTAATTAAAAAATGTAAATAAAAAAATCTCAAAATTCTAAAATTGTGACACCTGGCAACTCAAGGTAGAGCTTTATATTATATATAGATGTCTGTAAACAGTGCAGCTGTGGATGAGCTGATTGAAAAAGAGATCATTTTGTGTATTGTGATGTGATTTGATTCTGTGAAGGAAATATTTTTATATATATAAAAAAATTTACATGTACTGTAATATTGAAAGAAAAAAAGAGGGTAAAATTGCAAATTCCTCTGGGGCACAGAATAAGGCAATGGACATTGAGATGATAATTCCTGGACAAGCAAAAAAGAAAAAGAATGTGAACTCAGGTAAATAGAAAGAATACAATGTCACTACCGTTTCTATTTCCTTTGTCAAGCAAGAAATGAGGCTTTAAGACAAAACAGTAATGATTTTGAGCGTGAATGGAAACATATTAATTACAGAGGGATCAAAGTTCCGAAACAAAATTGAAAATCTTGAGACTAGAAGCCAAAAGAATCACCTAAGATGCTCAGTCTAACACTCCTTGGGATGGTATATATAGTACCGTAAAAATTATCATCAAGAAAACCGTAAAAAAACATGAACCTCCTTATGGGGCCATTAACCCTTCAATTGTGTAGGAAAGAGACTTTGCCCAGTCAGCTTTAAGTAGCAAGGTTTGCAGTGTCTTCATTATGTTGTATCTTGGATCAAGCTTCCGCTGCCAACCCTACAAGCACCCAAAGCAAGAATCCAAATTAGACCGTACCTTCTATTGTAAAATTAATTTATCTGCAAAGTAGATATATTTCAGCATGTCACGGCCATGACAGCTAATCTGTTGTGCCTCATTTCATTCTTATTCACTAACAAATTTTCTTCATAACGAGTGCAATATTGTCGCAGAATGAATAAGTTATTAAAATTGAAACAGTACAATAGAAAACAGAAATGAAAGAGCAAAGCAAAAAAAGAAGATGTTTAAGTTCTATCCATAGGCAATTGAAATGCAAATTGATCCAAATATAGAGCCTAGGTGGGCAAATAATTAGCATCTCATCCCATCCAAAATGGGTGTGGTTTGGTGTCATAACAGGGTGCACAGTACTTTAACTATTATAGTAAGAGGAAAAAGGAAATCACCTCAAGCACCAAAGTTGTAACCATCACTGTGCATACGTTGCCATCTATATTAACTTTATGGCGCCTAACTTTCTCAAGTAATTGCTCCATGCACTCAGCAGGATGGATTAGATCCCCTTCTGGAGTACCCCAGAAACTGAATGCCTCCTCCACTTCCTGTTAGAACTTAAAACTATATCAACTAAATAATATGCCCATTTAATGGATCAAATCAAAGTAACTTCACAGATTAAGTTCCAAAACATAATACATAGAGAAGAAATCCAGCATAAAACTGTGGAATGCATTTACTTATTCTTAACTAACACATACTGTATTTGCTATCCGAAGCAGATCTGCAGTAGCTTTATGAGAAAAGTACTTAAACACAGGCAAGTGAACAAATTGTCATTCAAATCGAAAAAGGAAAAAAGAGAAGCTTCAAGCTTTCAACAGCAGGCATACTAAACAAAAACTGCCTAGCTAAATTCTCCTTTGAAAAAGTCACAACCATAAAGCACTGCCTAACTAAATTCTCCTTTGAAAAAGTCGCAACCATAAAGCATCATAAAATTGAAGGTTAATTCTGAGTAATTCACCTCAATAAAAGCCTTTGGATTAGGACAGTTCTGTTGCTTTGATAATCTGAGTGCACTTTCTGCAGCTGTTGGCCCATCCCGACGGGCAACAGCCTTAAAAAAATCCAATAGATTCACTCTATCACTCTTAGATAGTTCAGCTGTCATGCCTACATCAAGGAAAATGATGTGAGGCTTTGATTTAAACAGCCGTTTTCGAGAAGACTTGCTCTGAGGCACCCGGACAAAGATATTTCCAGGATGCATGTCGGCATGGATAAAGTTGTCAACCTGAAAGAAGAAAGCATGATTCAAAAGCATGAAGGGCAGTTGCATCGCGATTCAGTCTTTCATGTTCACCAGTGAAAATTTATTAAAAGGAATTCAAGATATCATGAGTGCTAAGGTTCATATGAGAAGCAGCTAACACCTAACAATATGATTTCAAAAGTACTCAGCAATTTGAGGCTCAACAGACTAGAGTAGTCAAATTTGGTTAAGTTGAGTTCTATTCTATGTATCAGCATGTTAAGCTCACTTAGGGTATAGTATTAATACAGAAAACACTGATTTAACTGAGATGGCCATATCCAAAATGGCAATATGAGTGTCTTTATTTCTATTTTGAGAAAAAATAAAAATAAGTTAGTTAGTGTAGTATATTTACTTTTGTATCCTCATGATCATGTGGTAAGAGATACTAACTTATTATAACAATATTATTGACAATTCATACATAACTAACTTCCTAAAAAAAGAAAGTGGACATTCATTTTGGGACAAAAATTCAAATGAAACAAGACACTCATTTTGGAACGGAGGGAGTACATAATAAAAAATTACAATTAAGAATCAAGAATAACTAGTTGATCTAAAGATAATTGTCTTCCCTATCAGGGTTGGTCATAGAAAAATACCTATATAACCTGAAGACACCCACATATTTAGAATATCAATTATTACCAAGTTTCAAGAATAGTAATACAATACGACAGACATCACCAACGAAAGGAATGCAATAATTGCTATGCAAATAAATTAATTACGAAATATGCTTACCAAAAGCATCTTTAAGAGTGCATGAGTCCCAATGTGGGCAAGGGCAATTTTAGTCCGAGTATGTCGTTCATCATCATCATCAATATATCTTGAAACACATTCCCCCTGCTCATAAGTTTCGACCAAAACAGCAGGATGCACAAGTGGATAAATAGGCTTAGGAAAGGAAACATTCTTCCAACTACGGAAGTTATATGTAAAGCGGCTCAAATTAGCAGCTTCCCGTGCAAGGTCAACTTGAGACATCATGAAAACAGCAAATTGCTGTACACTTTCATCCAATCTCAACCAATTTAGTGCGGGAATGAAATTAGAGACTTTTGCTACCAAATTGATTATCGCAAAATCTCTTCTAATTGACTCACCAACACCAGGATGTCTAACCTTTACAGCAACTAATATAGGTTTTATCTGTTTACCAGGGTACCGAAATTTCAATGAAGCTCGATGTATTTGAGCAATGCTTCCAGATGCCACAGGTGCCTCCTCAAAATTCTCAAAAATTTCAGATATCTTGCGACCAAATGCTCTTTCAATGGTTTTTCTCGTGTAGGAGAAGCTATGTTGAGGAGCTTTGGTGTGAAGCTCAGAAAGCTTGATGCATAAATCTTTAGGGAAGAGATCTGGGCGTGTAGCTGCCCACTGACCCCATTTTATGAATGCAGGACCTGCCTTTTCAAGAGTACGATGAACAACCTGAAGCCACATTTTCCTATACTGGACCCCAAAAGAATCAGCAAAAGGTGCCATCACTATGCTGGGTGAGAACAATATAGATAAATAGAGAGCTCTCAGCAACAAAATAACACCTTCGAATACAGAGAGCACAAGTGAAGACACAAAAGCACGCCCATCTTGTGCACGCATGTGAAGAGAATTATTTGAAGGGTAGTAATTTGTGTCTACTAGTACTTTATGTGCCAATGCTTGCTGTCCACATGTGAAGGCAAAAAAACCAGGAACAAGCAGGGGTGAACGGGTCAAGGACAAACTGACTGCTTGAGCAATCTTACGTATAGGATAAAACGGAATTCTATGCATAGGATACGAAGCAATCCTACGCAGGGGATTAAATGTGCCCCCACTTGAAGACTTTTGGGAGTATTTTTTGGACACCCTTTTACAAGCACACAGGGCGAGGTGTGTCAGGGCACTACTCGCAGAGATGACAGCGAAATTCTGGGTAAAACTATTCCCAAAATGACCATGTTGCTGCACCGAGAATGGAGTATGTAGTCTGACAGGAACCCTGCATTGTAAGTCCAGTCTATATTGGGGAAGCCGAAGCCCAATTGTAACAAGTGTCCCATAAGTCCTTACTTCCGAATGCTTGCTCCTCTTCCCATTTGAGAAAATGGACTGGGCAACTCTCTTAAAATGATTACTATACATCAAAAGTCTGCATTCCAGTGATTAAGTCAATTTACCAGTATCTACATTGATATCCCATGATACATAACAATTACTTAAATTGAAGGGACTGGTGCAATTACAGTAAATTGTAAAAAGGGTAGGTACTTGAATGAAAATAATCAACAAAAGATAAAGAGAGAAAAAAGACATAAACCACACACGAAAACCTAAGCTGAGAGCAAAGTAACGGAAACCGATAGGCAATAAACCAATTTACCCATCTCTTCTCAAACACCCCTCCCTCTGAATAAACCATTACTAATACAGGCATATAATATTGACAGCCAGTTTCGAAAATTCCTTCTCCAACCGCCCAACATTTCTTATGTCAGCCTAGGCCTAATCAATCACATACTCGGGTCAGTCTAGTAGCAGATCGTCGTTTCTATTTTGCACTTAAGATAAAACACCACCCAACAACTAAAATAGTCAACTCTGCACAAGTTTTCAGCATCAATAATACAGTTCAAATCGAAAGTCAACGTAAGAACTCTTTTTTAGGTCAGTTTACATCAATCATCACAAAAACTGACCGTTAATTGATAGTTAAAACCAGATTTCATGATCCAACATATACTATATGGCAAAACACCATTTATTCACAGGACTTAAAACAATACTCCGAACAATGAGAAAATTGAAAAACCCTAGTTGCAGGATTGGAAAGGTTTAAGAGCAGTGTTTATTGACTGACCTCGACATGGCGATCGAAATTGGAAGGGAATGGCAGGGTCGTCTAACGTACACAGATGGTGTATTGTGTTGGTGGTTGTTCTTGAGAGCATTTTCTCATTCGAGTCTCAGTTGTCTGGAATCGTGGCCTGAAGCGGCGCGGGCATGAAGAAGAAGAAGAAGATGAAAAATGAAAGAAAAGTCTTGTTGGCGCTGAAGTGGTCACTTTTTTCCTTGAATTGCTTGGGGCTTAGGCCGCTGAGCCTAGGTCGAGGTCGGTTTGTTCGACTCGGCCTTTGACTCAACTCGGATCTCGATTTGGGAAGCGTGCGAGATGCAAGATTGAAGATTCAGTCAGTGCTTAGGCCTGGGCTGTTATTGGGCTATTTAGATGGGTCAGCGTCGGCCCAGTCTACTTTTTTTTATTACAATATATTAAACCCACTCTGTTTATAACAAAAACACACGACCCATTTTTTTTAAAAGTCGACAACTAACTATCTTATTTTTTTGTTGAAAGTGTAAAATGTTAAATCTAACGGAATATTCTATTTTCGATAACACGTGTTGGTCACATGATGATGAAATATTTTTTAATACCCAAAATACCCTCAATGTCTTGCTTTTTCATTCACCGGAAAGTCAACGGAGTGTCGTCGAGAAAATAAAAACGTCAAATTGTTTTAAAATTAAAAACATCATTAGATTACTCTCAAAAAATTACATTATATCAGCTAAAAATTTAAATAACAAGTTTAAATGCAACTGTATTTACCGGTTTCAAACTCGAGTAAAATTAACAAACTTACTTCCTATTGACATGAGTTGATGTGATTTCCGGTTTCATTTGACTAGGTTCTTTAAGAAGAAACACAAATTTCTCTTATTCTTTTTGTTGTGATCATCAAATTTTTAAAATAGATCTGCGATCAGCATCTTTAAGCCATAAGACATCCAAATTGATCATTATTCGAACTGTATAAGAACACAAGTGTAGCAAAATTCTCTCTACAAAATTGTAATGCAACTGCATTTTTAAAAACTCGAACTCAAAACCTCAAGTTAAACTATACCAATTTATCTCTCGCTTAGTGTTCGAATATCTTTTTGGTGGGCACAAAGTTTCAATGTTATTCATTTAGTGAAACAAATATGGAAATGTCATAGTTGCAAACATCTTTGAAAGAGTGGGCACAAAATGGAGGGAAATTGAACTTTCATCATTACCTAAAGCAAAGAGATGAGAATAATACAACATCCTTTCCAAATACAAGCATCCCAAGCTCGCGCACCCAAAGAATAGCTGTACAAGTAAATTATCATTTTACACAATAGATCAGTGCCTAGTTAGTAGTAGTGGTGGTGGTCTTGTTTTCAAGGGGGTATAGCTGATCTTCACCCTTGAGAAGAGCCAACCTTTGAGATCTCGAATGACCTTGTCTGTTGTTAAGGATATCTATGTATGTTCGGAGTCTATACCGGTCTGAGTTTGTGAGAGAAAATGGTGGGTTCAGAATAAGTGACGGCGCTTCCACCAAAAGGAAGACTAACAAACGCACTGCTTTTGAATATAGCATCGCGGCACTTTCCACCTCACCCATAAGCTCTTCGACCTGACAGACATAAGTACGAGGATTTATTACTGAATGTAGCCATTAGGTTCTAGTAACGTCTACTATCGATCATTAAGCTTTGGAAAATTAAGCAACAATGCTTTTGCAAATCATGTGTTCCCTGTTCTCAAGATAGGATCAATTCATAACCAGGGAATGAAATCATACAAAACCATATCTATTCACAGATCATGTCATCACAGTTAGATTTCGTTGTATCTACCCGAGGCAGAAAAGAAGTTAAGTATACTCACTCCCCCATGTCTTCCGAAAGCAAGGGCAGATTGAAAGATTGTCTCCATTGCATCCGGCATTTCTGTACTTCCTGCAACCATACCAACAAAATAGGTCATTAGAATCTTAAACACAAAAATTAGAGCCAGATAGGTTGAAAGTTTCATTGGAGATACATCGAGGAAGAGCCACATATTTCTTAAAATTTAAACCAATAGTTAATGCCAAAGATCAAAATAAAAACATATTTGATTGTCAAGAATTATGCCTATAAGCTTACTGTCTCTTGAGAGTTAATGAGAATGCTTTAAGAAAAAACAGTACTCCATCTATATTAATCAAATAATCTCAAATACATACCAGGCTCAATAGCATTGGCGAGTTCCTCTGCATGGTCAACTTCAAGGAGAAACTCTTTCTCAATCTGAGAGGAAATATCCTCTGCACTTTGAGTGACTGCATCAGGACATTGTTCTATAGCAGGATTACCATGATTCTTTTCGATGTTTGTCCTCAATCTATTAGTCTCTTGAGTAGGACTTCCTTCCATAGCTGAGGCAGCCTGTGTATGGCAAATATGTAGTGCTTGCTTCCAAATTGCAAGAATCACGAGCTGGATTGAGAATGCTTCTAGCTGTCTACCTCCATTAATCTTTTTTGGAGGAAAAAGAGAATACTTTGGTAAATTTGAAGACAGGCATACTTAAACCAGAACTTACATTGACAACATGGATGGTATCATAAGACAAAGGGATGTACAATCTAGCATCGTATTATTTACAAACGAGTAAGGTCTGCATCTAAAATTTTAGACAGGACATAAACTGCTATGTTTATCTATCACTAATCTACTAAGAGGTATTTCATATAAGAATTTACTCACTCCATATTAAGTGATAAAAAAAAAGTCCGCATGTTGACCACCAAAACAAATTAAAGTTTACAACATATACAGATATACTGATCAATTAGGAACATACAACAGATAAAATTTTGCTCAGCGTACACAGTAGATGCCACCCCCTTCATCAATATCTATGCTATTAATTCATCAAACCGCAAGAAACAAATTTAATGCCAAATGTAGCATGGAAGTTGGTTGACATAGTAAGAAATGGATCAGAAGCTCTACTTTGAAATATAGTTTTTAGTATGGGCAAGTACTAAAATTGATCGTGTACCACAGAGTATGGGCAAATACTAAAATTGATCATGTACCACAGAAACATTTATCCATTTATAGCGTGTCAACACAGAGAGACAGGCATTTATGATTCTAATTGAGTCTCAAGTTTGATTGCATACAGGGGATGGGTAGCGTTACCTTTTCATCTACTAATTCTGCGATGGCAGATGCACACTGCTGCAATGACTTGATCCTTGTCATGCAATGACTTGATGGCTGTTCCGAAGTATCTCCAACATCTGTTGATGCTTGTGAAGTACCAGGAGCAGAACTTTGACTTTCCAAGATTCCAGGGCAATAAATCTTACTGGTTGATGTTCCAACAATTGGCAATGGAGCACTTGATGTAGGGGTCATATTTATTGATGCTAGAGAGAGACTCCCTGATCTGTATGGGGGATGGCTTGGCTTGGAAGCACTTGCTGAGATTGCTGGCATATCCATAGGAGGCCCAGATACGATAACATAATCCTCAATCCATTCTAAGGAATCCGCAACTACAAAAACAGTGAAAATATATTATAGCAGCATATATTGTGGATGTTGCCAAGAGATAAATAGAAATCTAAAATAAGAAATGGAATAAGAATCTTGGGTACCTCTTGACGTAATATTGACAGATCTTTGGTCTGTGGACTTTAGGGGTTCAATCAGATTTCCATCTAAAAATCTGTGGCCGTCAAGCATAGGGCCAGTATTTACTAAATTTTGAGTGACACCAGATAAAGCAAGATCCACTCTGTTATTAGTGTTAGATGTCGCTTCTCTTCTTTTAACTTCTGTATCGGGAGAAAACCCACTAGCAGATCTCACTGAAGACTTCCTGAGGTAGAATGGGCCTCCATCAGGACCACTAGAATCATCTTCTAGAAAGAAAGGCATGCAATCTTCTTGAGAATTTTCCTCTGTATTCCTCAAAAGACCACATTCGGACGAACCTGAACTGTCCATTCTTGAAGACCTCCTACTACTCCTGCAAACCACAGGATTTATCTACTTCTGAAAATGAGAACAATCATATAATAATCCAATGAGACTACATTTTTGCTCATTTACCTCGATGGTTCTTCTAGCTGTGATTCAGAAAGGAATGGGTGACTAAACAACTCCTCAAATGTTAATCGCTCCACTGTAGATAAAAATGCAGAATGGAATGATCCAGAATAAGGAGCATATTTTAACATTAAACAAATGGTTGGAGTACTACATAAGTCTGAATACATTTGTCATAAGTTTTTATGTTCAAACTAATGGGGAGAAAGGGCAAAGCAGAATCCTAAAATAACTTGGGGATGTAGCAAACAAGAAAATGAATATGATGCTAGATTTTTACAGAATATGGTTTTAGACAATAAAATTGAGTAGAAATCTCAGGATTTAAAACTTATCACTGAGGAACCCAAGCTATAAAAACCACACATCACTTCCTTGGTTCCTTCACCCAAAAACCACCAACATATCTTTTAGTATACCATGATTAAAAGACATAAAGAAGCTTCTAGCCATCTACCTCAGACTTTAGCCAAGTTATAGCCCAATTTAACCTCTTTTTACTTCTTCTAGTTTCTTTCCCCTTCGTGACCATATAATTCGAAAGTTGTCATTATCAAAAGCTAAAATATAACCTACGAAATACCTGGATTGCGGCGCAACAATTTCCGGCACAAATCTTTGCAGTCAAAACTCAAATCACCTTTATCTGGAGGGAACTGCAATTCGGTTGATTTAATGATGTTCTGTAGCAACTGAACAATGCAAGGACAAGAAAACTAAGTTAGGACAACTATTATGACAAGAAGAATCACACAAGCCTCGAGAATATTGACCCTTCAACAAAAGAGAAAATAGTGACATTCTGAGCACTATAGTTGGAAATTCAGATGTATTTTAAACATAGATATATAAACCTGAATTTGATTGTTTCCAGTATACGGGGTTTTCCCAGTCACTAGCTGAAATAGAATAGCACCAACACTCCAGAGATCTGCCTGTGTGTTCAGCTAAAGGTTAATAGAAAAAGATTGTGTGAAAAACTTAGCTCTAAACATACAGACAGAGACATTTCACCTTTGCATCATACTTCTGAAGTTGCATGATTTCAGGGGCCATATATAGTGGTGACCCGCACAATGTTTCTGCAAGGCCCCTAGGTTGCAGAGATCTGACAAAAGGCAATGGAAACATTTGAACTTTAAGTAAATAGACACTGAGAGAGCCTACTCTCCATGGTTCAGCAGTACAGGATAATGACAGTGAACTTTATTTGCAAATGTCATGTGGAAAGGAGCCGTGTCCCTGCGTGTGTGTCTATGCCTCTAAAGTATAGTTCAACGAACAAGATATGCAAACCAAGATGAGCAGTACAGAACTAAAAGGTTGAAGCTGAATGATGCTGATGATTTTACCTTGCAAATCCAAAATCTGCAATCTTCAAAACTGAATTGTGGTCATTCATTGAGAGCAGGAGGTTCTGTTCCAAATATTATTCATATTGCATAAATAATATTAGAAAATAAACATAATAGATTCACATCAATTTATGGAAAAAGAAAAAGGAAAGGGAAAAAAAAAACTAGTTACAAATACTATCCTTTAACAAGACTAAAATATTAAATATCATATATCTCACAAATCAAATTGTTTGGCAACGAAACATATAGGATCACCGGATCTACTTTATACAAGTAAAATTGCCTCAAATTCTTCAATACTTTAGTCCCACCACATAACATACTTCAAATATTCTCTATCCAAAATAATCCTAGATTTTCATGTTCCCAGTATCCCAGATCAACATTTCAAGATTCTAACATCTGTAATATACCAAAAGCAAATTGTTAAAAGTGGAGGGAATCAAGCAAACCCATAGCCGGGCTCAATGCCAACATAATTGATGTAAGCCCATCCAATCTGGAAATCCCAGGTCTCTAGCCAAGTTGTTCTCACACTAGTTAGATCTCCAACACATACATGTTCATGATCATATCAACATATCTTTTTAACACTAGTTTTCTTTTCAGACTAGCACTATATGATTCTTCAGTATACCATTATATAATGAATAAAGACCAAGTAAGGCCTTCTCTCGGAACCTCTTCACCGTGTCAGAGGTTAGCGTAAAGACAATCTTATGTCATCTTTTGAATTTCATGTTTTCATTTTATGCTACTCCAGTAGCTAGATTTAAGCAAAAATGTGTGAAAAAGTTATCAATGATATGTAAATTATGGTATGCTTTATGCTAATTGAGTAATCGTGCTTATTGCCAGAATATGCTTTCAACTGCCAACTCCCTAAAATGAAGCTAATTTTAATACTGCTATGCTACTTATATTTTAATTGAGCATTCTGTAGGTTCTGCTTTGCCAAATAGGCGGCTGAAAGTAATTTGAATTCAAACAAAGAAAATAAAACCTGTGGCTTGAGATCCCGGTGTATGACATTATTTTCACGAAGAACTTGTAGGCCAGCCGCTGTAATATACATATATTTTCCATAGTCACTACATACTGTCTCATGAAAGATACAGGAAGTGAGAAAACCACCATAGTAACTACTTACCAAGCTGCTGCATAAAGTGCTTTGCAGTTACTTCTGGAACTCTTCCATGGCGCTGGATATACATAGAAAGATCACCCCCTCTGCAATACTCTAACACAAGGTTTATCTTCCCAGGAACCTACATGACATGCACATATAAGACGAAAATTATTAACCAAGAAGAAGAATATATACTCAATATGTTGTTTGCAAATTCTCCCCTCAGAACCCCCTATACTGTTATGCAGGAGAAAATACAACATAGACATAATAAAGGAGCAGGCTGTTGGAGAATTAAAATTAGATTTTTGGACGTAATAAATGGAGATGAGATCATTTATCAGAAGACCTACAAAAAGATTCATTAAAATCAAAATGTAAGGAACTCTTTAACTTTGCTACTAGTACCAGTATAAGAGTTCAAAATTGAAACTTAGCCACCTTAAGTGACAAAAGAGCTAGTAACTATGCTGAAGCAGGAACTTGGGTCAAAAGAATTGTCCGAAGCATGCAATTCTGCTGTAAACCCGTTACATAAACTTCAATTGGGGTGCAGGAATTGCCAAAGAAAATGACAAATAATGTATGAGGTAAAATTTTCAAACTCTACCTGTTTGCATAAGCATCTGTTAACTAAAGCTTCTTGCTTTATCAACTCCCAAATATAGAAAGCATGAAAATCCCACTATGAACACCTACAAGAGACCAAAAACCTAAAAACAGCAATGAATTCTTTACATTTCCTGGAGCAAGGAATTCTTCCTCAGAAAACCATTGCTCAGGAAAAATGTAGTATCATGCTAAAGTTTGAAGATTGACAACAAAATATAATAACCATGCAACTTCGAGCTTGAAAGTTCACTATTTTATTGAGAATTCTAATAGAGAATACAAAGTCTGAACTAAATTTTTCTAAAACAATTCCAGGCAACCAAACAGAAACCATGGCTATAAATGGCAACAATATACCAAATAAATAGTACAAACAATAAATTCATGAATTTACTAACACACCTCAATCATATCGTACAAGCGAATTATATTGGGATGGTTGATTCTCCGCAAAATAAAAATCTCCGACATGAGGCTCTCCTGCAGCTTCTTGTTGAGCCGACCCGTAGCGATCTCCTTAATCGCCACCTCAGTGCCGTGGACTCGGTGCCTCGCGTGCCACACCACCGAGAACGACCCGGACCCGATTTGCGGCCCGACCAAGTAGTCGCCGACCACCCTAACACCGCCTCTCCCCGCCGGCTGAGCCATCTTCTCGATCACCAAAAAAAACCACACCACCCGAAAACCCGGAACCGACCCCCGAAAAAATGCCGAAACTTGGATTCGACCCAGCTACAACTTGGATATTTAATTCTCGATCGCAATATATATAAATGTCGACACGATGGAGAGATTGGAGATGGGAGGATTGATGGAGTCCTAGGCTACTTAGGTAATTATTTAAAAATAATTTTAAAATATTGGTCTCGTGATTAGTGTGTCAAAATTGGTAATTAAAGCGTGTTTGTGGTGTTTGATTTGGGCTGTGTTGCAGTACAGTGGAAGAGAATGAGACTGGGAGATGGAGATGGAGATGGAGATGGAGAAGGAAGAGGAAGAGTGCAATGAGCTGAGCAGCTCTATAGTGAGCCGTGTGCGTATTGTGCACCCAACTGTATCTTCTGCGTCGTTTTTGTTCTGTTGTATTAATTTAGGATTGAGACGAGGACCATTTTGGTACTCAGAATATTATCAATGGCTCATTTTGGTACTCAGATTCATAATTAGACCATTTTAGTACTCAGATACAAGTTATTGGGCCAAATTGGTACTCACAGTTAACCACATTTTAACACTGTTAGTCACCCTATTTAAAATAATAAAAAAATCAAAAAAGTTGAACAATTTTTTATAGGGCTGACAATTTCTACCCAATTTATAATTTGCTTAGGTTTTTTTTTTTTTTTGATATAATTTGCTTAGGTTAAG
>JAYMSZ010001490.1:0-14193 GCA_036897665.1 Pelargonium citronellum | reverse complement strand
AACTTTCCTAAAAACATTAACTTTCCTAATTTAACCAACTTTCCTAATTCTACTAACTTTAGAATTGAATCTTCACAGCATTCAAGTTACATTAATGGTCTAAAAGCTTAAACTAATCACAAAGGACCTGGAGATAGCATTAATTTACTAAGTGAATTTTCGCTCGATTCTTTATGAAAATAAGTTAAATCTTTCAATCTGGGAACAAAGTTAAAGATATATTCAATAAATTATGGCAACTCTTGACATTTAAATATTACCCTATCTTAGAAGCAAACCGTTTAGAAATTGGAAGATCACAGGAATAATTAAAATAAAATGCAGTAAATGATAAAAATAAATGCACACTCATGAATCCAACCATGTTAATACATACAATTTGAAGGACAGGGGTTGGATTCCGTTCTTTGGCTTGCCTAGCCTGGGCATGTTTCCACAGTTTATGCTTACTAGGATGATTCCTCTGAATAGCAACATGGCATGCTTCTCTAATGGGCATCTGTCAGAAAGTTCATTTAGGAAAAAAGTGTGCATAAAAAGAGAGTATAGGGTCTTTGAGATTAAATTGCATGTACAAGTTTTAGGCATGGAATCATAGGATATAGCCTAGAGACAGAAATGAAGCAGCCCAAAAAAAGTCATACCTGCAAAACCAAGCTTCCTGAATAGTCTGCAATCCCTCCCATAACATCTAACCTCCCAGGCGCTCTTGTGATAAATATTTCCTCCTGCAAAACTAACTATGAACTTTACAAGCTAGAACTTTATAGAACTACTTCACAAGTGAGTTTTTGTTATAAATAGATAATGCTACCAGATTATCCTCCCGTATCAAGAAATAAGTATCTAATATGTGTACAAACTGTAAGTCTATTGAGTTCTTTCTTCTGGTTAGTAGTCTAGAGTTTGCAATAAACACATGATCGTGTGCACTGTGTTCAAAACATATTTGCTATATATTCTCTAGTTTATCATACATACCTTATATGACAATGTAGCACACATGTAAGTAACTACATCTTTTTATTCTTCTTTATGTTAGGTTTGATACTTCATTCAACAATGGGACAAAGAGAAAAGATTAATGGGAATTGAGAAAAACCTCCCAATTAAATAAACCAGCAGCGGCCAAACATTCCCGTGTTTGGTGTTTAGTATTCTTTTCCGAGCCACTTTTACTGTCTAGTGTTGCCAAACTGTTCAAGAAATTCATTGTATCTGAGAGACCATGAAGGTCTCCATGAAGAATTTCAAAATCTTTAGTGTATCTGTATAAGAAAAGGAAACAATGGAGAGATTGAATACTTTTATGGAAGAGTAAATAAATATTTTTCCCAGGCGCAATAGTAACTTTTTATCAAAAATACATGGGAATATAGAAAGGGAGGGAGGGAAGCAGCACATAAACTAACACTTCTGTTCGGGAGGTTTTCTGATTTGCTTCACGAGTTTGCATTAGTTCATGTTCTGCATGGGAATACCAATCTGGAATGTAAAGATCTCTACCAGGAGCCCTTTGTAACTCAAACCCAAGCACTATTGCATCTCGTAATCTTCTTGCTCCGCTAACCTGGAAACGACGCAAATGCATATAAGATTAGGTAAGATTGGCTCTAATCTTGGTTGAAGGCAGCACCTTTACCTCCTAACACGACAACAAGTTATAAGATAGCTCGATTGCAAGGGGAATTAGTGTATAGACTCCGTTGACTATAAATTTTTTATCATTGGGTTTGGATCTACGTACTAGTATTTGACAGCTAAATCAAGTTGTTTACAGCATAAGAATTTCAATTTTGAAGAAATCCAAGCAAGAGTTTGAACTTTGAAACTTAAAACTTCAAATGATACAGAGAGCATTTCAAAATATTGCCCAAAATGATTGATTATAAATATCAGAAACAACACACTATTCTTTTCCCAACTCCTTTCCAATCAAGATTTGTATGTATTATAAAACCCTTTCTAAACTTGAAAATCTGAATCCAAGACCCTGTTCCAAAACCTTATTTCTAAATGCAATCTTTAAACTCAACAAATATATAATTGAAGGATTTTACTGAACACCATATCAATATATGCTAAACTAGAGGGCTTAAAGAAGATTCCTCCAACAAAAGTCAGAACCAATCCATGTCTAACAAACAGAAAATTTCTCTAATTCAAAATTGTTATGCTCATTGATATAAATTTTTTTAGCAAGAGCAACAACAAACTAGCAGCATAATCGGAGTCGTAGCAGCATCAAGTGTTTTTATAAACTTCACGTACACTAAGTTTTCAAAATTAGATTGAAATAGCAGCCAGAAAGTATGGAATGAACAAAGCAATAGGTTAAATTTTGGAAAACACGCTCTGGATAAGTTGCGACTTCAGCTACATTCTAAAGATCCTCATTTAGCATCCAAAAACAAATCAAAGAAAATCCAAAAAAGAATAAAAGGAAGAGGAAAAAAATGGACAGCCATGGACCAAAAAGAAAACCCACCGCCATTTGGAAGAAGGATCGACACTGGATTTACCTGATTTGGAGTGTTATTTTTCCCCATAGCTGTGTCCTGCAATATGCGAGCAGCCACCTGGAACAAAGGAATAATACTTCATATAAAGACAATGACAATTAGACCATAGCTGACATAACTTCAATTATAGAAATCTGAAAGCAGGGCATCAAAAAACTCAACAACAAAAATCAAGTTTTTCACAAGTAAACTACCACATTTTAACCGATGTACATTAAAACACATTTGCTGAAGTATGAATTCCATCTTTATACTGGACTTAACAATATTTTTTGTCCATTTTGGTTTTGAATGAAGCAGTCAAGAGAGTCAAATTCAATAACTCGAATAACAAAAGAGGCCCTCAATGGCCCTTACTAGAGGCCATCAAACTGAAACTTCTGATGTTATCCATACTAGAAGAAACTGAACATGAATGGGAGTCTTGTGCACTGGGCTGCCCGACAATAATTACACATTCAATTACCTATACATATTAAGAAAAGTAGGTTACCTCGCCTCCATTGGTACCTCCATCATAGCATGGTTTCAAACTAACAGCTCGTTCAAGGTAGGGTTTCCAGCGTCCAGTGAACAAATCTCTCCTAATCATCTCAACGCCACATTGATAATACTCTTTACACAGAAATAATAATATTGGCAATTTCTATAACCTTTGAACAGAATGGTGAACATTGGTGAAGAAAGACCACAAAAGAAGCAAAGTCGCTACCTCCAGCATGTTTCTCAAAAATGGTTCTTCACTAAAATAATCTCTACGTACAAAGACAAATGGCAAGTTGAATGCCAGAGCTTCACTGACTGTGCCATATCCAATTTTTCCTGGAGTAGAAGATATCACTGGAATAGATAAACTTGTTCTGCACTAATAAATACAAATCACTCTCAAAATCTTCAGTCATGATACCAAGCATGCAGTCTGAAGCTGATATCACATCAGGGGTATAAGCATCTTTTGGAAGCTTGATGAAATTAGGGGGAAGCTGTTGGTTGTCAGAAGCACCACAGACCTATAACATACAACAAAAGCCAAAAAATTAAAAAGAAATAAAGAAATTCAATCCGAAACATAACACGATTCTTATTTGTTAAGTATGCCCCCAAAAAAACTTACCACACATTTCCAATCAGAGGGAATATACTCTTCCTTTAAATTCCACCCAGCAGGCTGCAAAGCATGTACAAGAGTGATCAAGATTTCATTGAAGCATAATAAGAATATTTAAAATAAAATAACTGGAAAAAATTAGTTCTTGAAATAGTGAATATACAATTTATGCAAAGAAAATATTCCTGTGAAAGTAAAGCAGTACATAAAAGCACAAGTGGAGACTTCAACATTCTAATTTGAAAGCTTAACATAGAAGTGACTATAGAGCAACTATTTTGGTGAAAATAAATAAAATTCACCAACATGTCATGCTAAAAACCTCACCTGCCCACCAAAATTGAAGATTAGCAGCTTCGTGTCATCCCCAATTCCGAGCTCTTTCCTCACCTTCACCATAAGGAAGTAACTAACTTGTAATAGATTTGCACAGACTGATTTAGGAATTCAAAAGGTTTTAAAAAAAATACCTCCAGTCTGGATCTGTGTAATCTCCTCACAACAAGGGGTACATTAATAACATCCCGGAAGGCAGGCACTGCAAGATGAAAGTCATTCTTAATTAAAAATGTTTTTCCTACAAGACACACTCATAGTAGGTATAGAATTCCAAATGAAGCCTTATCCCAGCAAACTGGGTTGATATAATCAGAAATATATCAGTAAAAGAAGAGACTCAAAGAGAACAGTTGTAAGGTTTCTAGAACCAAGATACTTGGACAGTGCCCTGGTAAACGTATTACAAATTCGCATAGTGAATAATCCTCGGCTATCTGCATAAATAAACAAGAAATCATTTAGATATGAGAACATGTATATACTTATTGTTTGTATGAAAAAATTAGAACACAGATAGTATAGACTATAGACTATAGAGATATATGAAATGGAATGATCTGCACTGGAGTCATATCATGTAAAATAAGACTCAAGCCTGTGCATTTTGTGCTTGAGGCTTCAATGATTGGACCATATGATAGCATTCTGTTCACCGGTCCAAGACCGGACCAGACCGGGTCCCTAAGACACGGACCAAAGACCAGAGCGAATTATGTCCGGTCCTGGACCGCACCGGTTTGGACCGAATTAAAATAAACAAATGATTTTTTTAAAGAGAACTAAAGAAAAAATATATACATAAATTATAATTGGGATGAATTGGGTGAGTCGTAATGGAGTGGGGTGTCAGTAATAAATTTAAAAAATAAAATTACGTATGCGGACCAGACCAGATAGGACCAAGTGATTTTGGGAAGACCTACCGGTCCATTATTCTGGTTCAAACCAGATTTTGAACAGCCCTAGGTATGGGGGATCCATATAATTGGATGTATTTTTTCACAAAAAAAATAAAATAAACGAGTACGATATATAAAATATTTAGATGAATTCGATTGTCAATGTTCACATATAACATATGTCATCTATAATATTTGTTCTTACATATGTGCATATTTTTTACATTTCATATAACTTCTTATAAGTGATTATACTTTCTTTTGAGTAAAACTAGTAAAGTATCTGTTTCATGGAGTCATGGACTGAAGTTCTCAAACTAGTTTTAAAGGTGATATATACAAAAATGATAAAAGCAAAAGTTGTAGACAAGGAAACATAAACCCACAAACGAAAGAAGATAGAGTTGATATAAGTAAGCTAGTAAAGGTTTCAAATCACAACCCTTAAACATATTAATTAAGTATAATGAAAAGATTTAAGGTCACACCTGTAAAACTATTGAACGATGTTCATGTCCAGCAGCCATCACGTATTCTGCATAAATGAAGTCCCAACTGCAAAGGTTTCAAGAAAAATAACAAATAAATTCAGGCCATATCTGTAAATTATATGATGTGAAAGGCACACTCTTTAGGGGAAATGTATGACTATAAATACATTTCAAAATCAGAAAGCCAAAACTAATATAGTGAGCTCAGTGCACTAAATGTAGAATGAATTGAGGCTTAGATTTAATAAGGAAAAAGATTAAAAATGGAACATGTGAAGTAACTTTAAGCAAATACAAAAAAGGAAACACCCACATTCCTAGTAGACTCCTACAGTAAAGAACATCTAGCTGCCTTGATTTTCAAAGCTTTTCGTCAATTTTGGCATCAAAACAAAATCACAGTAATTTATATTGAGATCATGATGAATCACCATCATTCTAGTATAGGCACAAGTTCTTTAACCCCTCCCACTTCATCCAGAAATATTTCAGAGCATTTATCTTTATCAAACACTCACCATCAAGCTAAGTCGGGATTTGCTCATGGACCCAGGCTCAGATGGTAAAGGATGAAATGGGGAGAGGTGGATCTAAGTTTTAATATTAGAAAAAGATACCACACCTAAATTATAGATGCTTCCGAGTTCCGACCATTCAACCATCTATGATACTATATTAAACTTTACTCCGACCTATAAGTTTAAACTATTAGATGAAGAATCCGGCTACTATATCAAACAGTCCCAAACCCCTCACACTTTCAATGTGGGGTGCTTCATCACTCCCTTTCTCATGCACTATTAAGTAACGCAGCCCCACGCGCCTCCCAAACGTTTAAACTAGCAAATGAAGGATCCAGCTACTATAGCACATGGCCTCAGACCCACACACTTTCTATGTGTGATACTTCAACAATCATAAAATTTTGAACTTCAAAATTGTGAAGAAAAAAAAAATGATCGCATGGCTGAAACTGTGTAAGCTAGATGAAGTTTCCAGTCGTAAGATACCAGCATAAAATATTACCTGAAGTTGGTAACACAAACAGCGAGTATTCCAGCATCTGCAGCTGCTCGACATGCTACAGGGACAACATCTGAAGCCTGTTCCAGTGGAGGTGCTAACATAAGTATTGCAATCCGTACTGGTAAATAAAGAACTGGTTCCAAAGGAACTGCCACTTCTTTCTCTGGAAAACTTTCTAATTCATTTAAATATGGAAAGATCATCAGCATTCAAGTACCACTAAGTCAGCCTTGATAGACTTTAGCCACTCAACCTCTGTTGCAATAATCGAAGCCCGAGGTATAACAGCTGTGCTGGTATACTACATAAAACAAAAATGAAAGAAAAAAAAAATCAATCATCCAATCAACAGTAAAGATAAAGTTCTGAACAATGGAAAGGAAACAATAATATGAGCATCAAGCATGTAAAAGTATGAACAGGAACGACTGCAAATAAGGCATTGACATAAATGAACTCCATTCCACATGTTGTTAAGTGGAGAGTCTGCTCCACAAAGGGATCAAGAATACCTGGGGAGGCAACACAAACAGGCCACACTGGCCCAAGACCATACCTGCTCTGATATTATGTAAACCTTTACAACCTAAAAGTTTTAGTTGTTATGTGGATGGCATACTAGTATATCATGCGGTCTCAAACTTCATACTCTTAAAGTGGGATAGTTCAACAATCACTAAGATATATTACAATTTGATACCAGGATTTACACCATACCTTTTCCAATGAGGCAAGACGATCAACAGTTAAAGCATCTGATTGGACAGCGCCACAGTCCAGCAACACCTGCTAGCACACAAGAAAAACTATTATTTGGTGTTGGAGGGATGTCATCCAAATTAATTGTAATTGGAAGCTGCCAAATAAAATTTAAATGGCCTACTTCTCAAAAGTCTGAAAAGTCACGTTGATTAGATTCAATGTCCATGTAAAAGGGACCTAATAATCAAATAGACAACTTAAATAATTTTTTCTTCCTTGCTCAAAAGGATGGACATTAGACTTATTTTCCGGAAAATGTGGCACATGCTACAAATCTGATGATATGATTTTGAAAAGTTACAGAAAAATGAACAACAACTGGTCTAGATCATTTGCGGAAATGGAATCATTTAATTACATCCTCTCCAGTAGTTGAAGGCAACTCCTAGAGTGGAGTAATCAAAACAAATGGTCTAAATTCCAGAAACCGTACTATGATTCAACAAAACAAACTTACTCTAAAGCTATCAAAGAAAAATAATATTACATATTTTCTGGAAATAATAGAGAGACAGCTTGCAATTTCATGGGCAAGAACAGAACATTTCCTTTTTCGTGCATATTTGCCCTTAAATCAATTTGGTTGAACTGACCTTGCGAAGGTGAAGATTAGGTGACTGTACTTCAGAAGTGAACACGTATTCGGGGACAGCAGTGACCACATGAACTTCATGCCCAAGTAGAATGAGATTCCGAGCCACCTTTGCAAAAACAAAATAACCATGAAGCCTATGGTAGCTTTTGAATAACTTTGGCAGGAATGGGAATCACCTCCTTTTGTGTGTAAATTAAGATTCATAAATTATTCCCATTCCCTTACATAACTGACACAAGTGCATTTTGATTTCATCTAGACAAAAAAGACTCACCTCTTTGAACACGAGACAAGAATCAAGATTGCATGTAAATAAATAGACACAAAGAAGGGAAATAACAATAACAAATAAGCTACCTAAGTGCCTTAAACACAATATTGGTTTCATATACTAAAATTTCAACCTTTAGTGTTTCACTTGCGTCATTTGATGTAGTCACTTTACTTTGTACTTTCCCAATGTGGGACACTTGGGCCTCACATTTCTCTTTTATTGGTGGGGATCGATGCATGCACAATAGGGGGTCCTTTTAAATCGGCAATATCCACAGCATAAAATAGACATGATTAGAAAATAGAAACGATCACATTACAAAACCACTAAATCCAGAAACAGATCCCAGCAACAAAATATTTCCAAAACCTCACAGACCCAAATGAGCAAATACCAATACCATCCAATCGCCACACCTAATTGGTACAAAATGGCTCCATTTCTACATCAACAGCGCTACAAAAGCAAACAAAAAAAAAAGAGAAGAAAGCAACAGGAAATGGGTGCATTGCAAATTCACAATACATACACAATTTGCAGGGACCACCGTACCTCGACGACGCGAGTGGCGTGGCCAAAGCCGTGGCCGGTGACGTAGTAAGCGAACACCAGAGACTTGTTGTGGCCCATTTTCGGGAAAAAAGCATCAACGAATCGATGAGCACGGCCGAGAGAGAGAGAGAGAGAGATGTGAATTGTGATTGTATTGTAGTGAAAGATTCAAACAGAGAAAGTGTACGTACTGATACTGATACTATCCGTTTTTGGAGATAATGAATTGAGGAATATTAGCGTTATTTTATGGGGGTAATGACAGATGAGGGCCTATTTTTCGGTCCCAAAACACAGGATGACATGATGACATGATGACATGATGTACCCATGTTTTAAAATGTAGTTTTGGAGATACCTAAGTTTTGGTTGCATCCATAAAGTTAAAAAATTCACTAACTGAGTTAACTCTTAATGTAAAGTGACCATTCTACCCTTAGGAGGGTACTGTTCATCTTCTTCCCAAAAATGCTTACTGTTCACAAATACAGAACACCCCATTTTTCTCAAACCTCCATTTTCACCAACAATTTCCACCGCTAACCGCAATCATCAATCTAATCTCACGTGTTTCTCTCCATAGCACTATATGGAATTATGCAATGGACATCTAAAATGAAAGTTAATTATGTTAAAGTTCATAATCAAAAGTCCTTAAAATAGATATGAGAGAGAGAAATGTGAGAGGGTTTGGGTGTGTTGACTGTAGCAAGGTTGTGCTCCACTGTTATGTGGATTCAAGCCTTCATCAATGAAGGTATATATGTTCCAATATTAAGAGAGTGGAATTTATGAAGGCTCTGTGTATCTCACTCTCTCTTCTATCATTTATTCAACCCAAGCCTTTTCATCTCAGCTCCCAATTCACCAAACCGAACTCATCAATAGGGTTTTCTTTCCTTTTCTTCTTTTAAATCTAGATCCTCATCAAGTTCTGCACCGAGTCACAGGGGCAAAGAAGAAGCAAACATGAGTTTGTATTTGAGGCAGGTGGCGTTTGATTTTGGTAGTTTGTTCTTTTGATTTTAGTTTTTTGTAATTTGGATGTTTGATTTTAAGTTTCAGATTTTGGATTTTGTGTTTTAACAATCAAGAACATGCTCAATTTTTTTTTTTTTTTGAAAAACCCTGTTTCCGGCACCGGAAACTTCAAAGTTTGAATATTCCGGCTGCCGGATACTGGGTTTTCCAGAATTTTTTTTAAAATAAAAATTTAATGTTCACCATAAGATTAAGATAATCAATTATAAGTTCTATGGAAAAACAATTGTTGCTTTGATGTAGAATGAAGAGACATCTTGCCTTTATCCTCATCTCAAATTTGTTGTTGAAGCTAGATATGGCGACTGGGAAGGCCAAAGGGGGTGAAGGCTCGAAGAGAAGGAACTCGTTCATCTTGATGAATAGCTCCGGCGACACGTCGGGTGATGGAGGAGGAAAGGAGAAGGCGTTGCCAAAATACAGATTTTAAATCTCAGTGTCAATTGGATTTTGGAGAAGATGAGGGTATTTTAGGAAATATACCATGTTTTTATTGGTCATGTGAGTCCCACATGATCAGTTTAAGTGTATTTCTGTTAAATCTAGATGTGTAATTAACTTAGGTACCCCTAAAACTACATTTTAAAACTTAGGTATGTTATGTGTTATGGAACTGAAAACTGGGCCCCCATCTGTCATTTCCCCTTTTGAGAATTCTGTCTCTAGAGCTCTCTGAACAACCCTATTTAATAAATTGTAGTTGCAATATTTCAAATTGAAATTTATCTATTATTCTTGAGGAAGAATTTCAAACACAACAATTTTTTATTTTATATGCGACGGGACAACACGCTTACAAATGCATGTGTTTCTCACCCCTAGTGGGGGGCGTCACTCAAGTTAGTCCGCTAGTAGTATATTTATTTAACTCCAATGTTCAAATCTTTTCATTTTTCATATAAAAATCATTACAATAAAGGATATTATGAGAAAATCATGTGTCTATGTTTGCTAAAAGTAGAATGTCACATTAATTTGAAACGACATTTTAAACTCTAAAATGACATTTAATTTGAAACAGATGTAGTATAACCGAAATTGGTTGGAAATTGCAGAAAGTGGACACCTAATATACGGTCTCACTACAAACAAAAATAAAAACACTTAAAAATCTAAAATTTAAAGCTAGATTTATGCATCTTCTGCTCAGTGATATGATTCAGTCTCTCCACCATTGCAGGTGTTAGAACTTCTGACCAGCCTCCAACCTCACCTTTTCGAAAATATGCTTGATTATGGTCACCTTTGTTGTTCACTGTCAAGTTGCTTAGATGATCAAAACTACACAATCTCAAGATTTCATTCACCGTACCTCTGGCCTCTTCTTCGGGCAAAAGCGGACGCTCCATAAACTCACCAAGCCTCCTTAGCTGAGTTGCAGGCTGTTTTTGAATCTCTTCGTATTTCAAGAACACCACCTTATGCGGGTTCTTCAAACTCTCATTCCAGTAACCCAAAACATGATCCCAAAAAGGACCAAACGCGCTCACACCATCACAAAACTTATCAAACAACTCTTCAAGATTGTTGGTGCCCTACTCCTTAGGCCTCAACTTGTTAGAGAAGTGCCACATGGAAACAAATGCGTCCTTAGGATTCCTACATACGTACACAATCTTGCAAGACGAGTCCTTCACGGATTGAGGCAGCGATCCCACGGGTGCATGGGTCGCAACTCGCAAAGAGCCTCGGGGAAGGGAACCCGGAGAGGTCAGGAAGGTCTCTCCCGCAGTATAGTGCTAGCTCCAAGAACGGCACGAGATCATGAGGGTTGCTCGTGAGCAATGGATGTTGATGAAGATCAAGAAACGGAGACCTGTTCAACAAGGCGAACGCCATAGCCTTCAACCAAGTGGTGCCTGATTTCGGACAAGAGGCCAAAATGATGTCGGAATCATGAGCTTGGAAGTGTTTTTGGCATGCAAGAAGACCTTGGAGGTACCGAGCTGCTACCCAGCAATCCTGGTATTGATAATAGTACTCAGCGATCCATGCTTTCTCCTGTGGAAGAGTTGAGAGCAAGTCTCGGCACTCGTCGGTTAGGTCATCTTCTTGAAAGTGTTGCATAACTAAAGAAGCAAGAGGAGTCGTCATGGTGGCCGGAAGTATATATGTATGTATGTGCTGCTGCTTTTGTAATTGTATATGCAAATTCTATGCCCATTGCAGCGTTTTTGTGCAAACACCATTCTATATAGATGGCGTGAACTTACAGAAAATATAAAACTTCCTTCTGCGGCATTAATGCAAAGTTGCAAACAGCTGGTGGGTGTCCAAATTTTGTAGTCACCGCACCGCATGTGATCACATCGGACAACCGATTTTGAAGTTCCCACAGACTCGATTTAATTAGTCCATGAATTTTTTTTTATCTCAAAATTATCCCCAATTTTTTTGCTCGTTTGGTTCTTGAATTTTTCATTTAAAATAATACATGAATTTTTAATTATCGACCCAAAATAATCCTTGAGCTTTTAAAAGTCCAAAGACCAAATTGGGTTGAAAGACTAAAGTTTGGAGACTAAATCGTGTCGAAACATAAAAGTTCAGGAGATGTAATTTGTGAGGAACTGTGACATAATATTTATGTTATTGTTTGAGTTGACACAAATGGTTGTGACAAAAATTTTCGTCACAAATATATGTGTGTAACGAAAAATACCGTCACAATTTGTAATAAAACTGTGACAAAAACTTTTCTCTCACAAATTTCTTTCATATTTTTTAACATCAGTGTTATCAACAAGTCTTCTATGGACATCTAAACATTTGTGCACTCATGTTGCTCCCAACTTTTGCAGATCACATCACATGCTTTCTCTTACTGTCTTTTTATATATATATATACACACACACACACTCAAGAGACAATATAGGTTTCAAGTTGGAGTCTTCAAAGTTATTTGGAGTTTAAACACAAATTAAAAAATTCAAGAAATATTCAGAAGCAATGCTTATTTTGCATGCATAATTTGAAAAGGTACTAGTCTCGACCTAGCACATAAATATTGAACTAAAAAGAAAAATAACTTAAAATTTGAACCCAAAATGATGCATCTTCTCTTTATTGACATGGTCTATTTTTTCTACCATCTCAGGCTTTAGTACTTTATTCCAACCTCCTACCTCACCTTTTCGGAAAAATGTTTGTTTAAGCACGCCATCAACCGAGTACCCTGTTTTGTTCACCTCCAAGTTGCTAAGTTTATCAAAACTACACAATTTAGAGATTTCATCAACCGCGCCTTTTGCCACTTCTTCCGGCGAAAATGGACATTCTAAAAACTCAGCAAGTCTTGTCAGCTGAACTGTAGATTGTTGTTGAATCTCCTCGTACTTCAAAAACAACACCTTGTGAGGATTCTTCAAGCTCTCTTTCCAATATCCCAAAACGTGATCCCAAAAAGGCCCGTATCCCGTCACACCGTTACAAAACCTATCCACTGCATCTTCAAGCTCGATGGCGCTTTCTTTAGGCCTCAACTTGTTAACGAAGTTCCAAAGCGAAATAAGCGTGTCCTTAGGGTTTCTGCACAAGTAGACGAGCTTGCAAGACGAGTCCTTGATGGATCTTGGCAACAACTTGAATGGTAAATGGGTTGCAAAGAGCCTCGGAGAGGTAAAAGAGGAGAGATCAGGAAGCTCTTTGCCACGATACAGTGTAAGCTCCAAGAAAGGCACAAGATCATGAGGATTGGTTGTGAGCAATGGATGTTGATCTTTATCAAGAAACCGAGACCTATTCAACAAGGCAAAGGCCAAGGCTTTGAGCCAAGTGGTGCCTGTTTTGGGATTGGTGATCAAAATGGTGTCGGTGTCTTGAGGTTTGAAGTGGTTTTGGCAAGCAAGAAGACCTTGAAGAAACAAAGGTAAAAGCCACACACCTTCATATTTGTACAGATCATTCATAAGAAAGCTTCTATCTCTTGGAAGGCTTGAGATCAATTCTCGGCACTCGTCGTTTAGGTCATCTTCCTGCATGAAGTTTGGAACTTTAGGAGAAGGTGGAGGGGTTGTCATGGTGGCCGAAGGTAGATTTATTGGCTCTTTCTACTTTCTACGCATTGTCATGCGGGCCTTTACATATATAAATATTAGAGAATAAAGATATTTTTATCCGTGGCTTATTTAATTAAGTAAAAATCTTGAAATATATTTTTCGTATTGAGTTTTGTACAACATTTTTTGTGTGCACAAGATGACTGGGTAATCCGTGACATATACACAATTCATATTTTTGTGGTTTAAATAATTTTAAGCAATTAAAAACCCCGACACACCGTTTTTTTCGTACACTATGTGGGACTATTACTCAAATAAAAATCTTTATGGCTTACAATCTTGATAATCATTTATATTACAAGGACAATATGGCTAAGGAGTTATTTGAAAATTGTAGTGAAGATAACTAGATAAGATTAACAGATTAATCACAAAAGAGTGAATACTTTTTTTCCTGGGGACATTTAAGGTGAGAATTGTTTGTGCATTAATTTTTTTAATAATTGTGGGATATGTCTATAAAAAATACGTCCATTATTATTATTATTATTATTATTATTATTATTATTATTATTATTATTA
>JAYMSZ010001489.1:0-14194 GCA_036897665.1 Pelargonium citronellum | reverse complement strand
TTTCTGGACTCCCCCAGTTGTTTACCAAAATCATTCACCAATCACATTGCATATGATCATAACCATAATCCCAAAATCATCATGATCATATCATATCATTATAGTATATATCCATGCATGTTGATGATATATATATACACACATGTACATATATCATACTATTATAGTATATAAAAACAAGGTGACCATATGTGATTATACTTGTACGAACAATATGAAAAGTATATATAAGTGCACGAACGCTAATTCGATTATAGAATAATTTCCATCGAATTATTTTTTTTTATATATGACGTTTATGCATTTATTTATATACTGTTTTTTTTAAGGATTTGTATACTTGTTTATATAACGATTTATCATAAACTACAATATATTACCATTTTTGTTATCGTCAAATAAAGTTTAGATAAGAGAAAGTAATTCTTTTGTAGGGATAGGGTTACCGATGTTGACTTATGATGTTTGTTTGAAAAAATTGCGGTTCACTGGTCAAATAAGAACTTGTATCTATGTCAAAAACAGATTCAAAAGGTGAAACACTTTTAAGTTCAGATGTTGATGTTCACGTATTAGGCTGAAACTTGTTTGATCTAAGTAAAACAGAATCACGAACAAGACCGCTTATCCTTGCAAGTGCTTCAGTCATATTTTCTCATTCTGATGTACGTTTCGAGAATGTTTTGGTCTCTCTATTTTTATATACAAAATTTCAAATTTATTTTTTCTTAGATAGAATTTAGAGGATGTTTATAGATAAATATTGTGCATATTCCCTACTCTATAGCTTACGTTAAAGATGGTTTTCTTTGTAAACTATTTTCCGAGCATCATTTTTATTAAGAGTCGCATTAAAAACCGAACTTAACTTATATATATATATGTATAAAATATAATATGTTCAATTACTATAAATGTAGCACCACTGATTGTAGAGTACTGGAGCAAAACTCAGGAGACAAGATAGAAAACAAGACAACTGATTTTATTGAATCTGAAATGAATGGGCAGTGAGAGAGAGAGACACACACAAAAACTCAGCAGAAGCTCGATCACTTTATTATTTTTCATGACGACAACAATGGAATCACGCAAACATTTGACTCACTTTTGGTTTAAAACCGATAAAAAAGGTGCCATGAAATGGTCGTTGGATCACATTTCAAGGTATCAACCAAAAAGGCATCAAAAGCAAAGCATGCAAATTAAATACACATTTATTTATATAATAACTAAATAACTATTATATTAACCATATTACTATTGTATGTGTCTTGTCTTGGCACGCTGCCATACATTACGTGATAAACTGAAGACCATCACAAACGCTACACAATATATTTTGCGTTGGCGTGTCGATTATGTATCCGTTTTGTTTAAACAAAAAAATGATATTGCTCTTATTTTTTAATTCTACCATCTTATATACGAGTTTGTAGATGAGAGAAGAGATTTGAACAAAAAAGACATGAACAAACACTGTGATTCAATCTCGTTGACATATTATTTTAATATTAACCGTGTTATCGTGTCGTGCTTGTTTCACGCATGTTCAACGCAAACGCATCACCTTATATTTGTTGTGTTCTCCAACACAAACACAACACGATTACAAATATTTTCCGAACTGTGAGCTATAATGTAAATACACATAGTTATTACAAATATTATAACTATAATATAAAACAACTATATACTATTGTGTAATGTTGTTGTTGATGAGATAAGAATCTGAAAGTGTTGGATTGGTACGTACCATACAATAGATGACAAACTGAGGTGAAACAGTAGAAAAAAGAAGAAGAAGAAATTAACATGGGAGATGGAGAAGAGAAAAGAAGTGTTGATGGCAATAGAAGGATTTGTTTGTCGAGTGAAAGAGGAACTGATCAACTCAGCATTCAAAAAGGAGACAACACCTTATTGTGTGCCTCTCTTTCAGAGACAATTTTCAGCCTCCATCTCTTTCTTGTTATAGACTCCACTATTGTGTCTTCCTTTTTGTGTGTACATTGATTCTCATTCTATATATAACTTTATATTTTTTGATGAGTATAGTATGGTACGAATCGAGTTGTATAATCATAACTGATAAGAAGATATATTGATACATGTGAAATAGTGCATGTGTTTTTTCACGTAACTGGTGTGTACGTCACGACGATCTATATATCATTCGATCATACTCTTTGTCGGTTTGGGGGTCGATTTGATGATTTGTTATAACTATCTAGCTTTTTTTATTATTCTAGTGGACGCTCATGATGGTTCTTATGAGAAAATACATATATGACTTTACATGGAAAAACTGTGGTTGATTGTGAATATAACATACATGACACATTAAAGATATTGGCTAGTTTTTATATGCATGATAACGTATAACTTTGTTTTATTTGTCTATTTGACTAGAATGACGATTGTAGTTTGTAAACCACACTCATAAACGTATGCATGGTTGTGCATCCATTGATATATGTATGTAATTATTTACAAGTTCACTATTATATTTATATTTGACACTAAACATAGTGAAATAAGATTAACATGGTGATGAGTTTAAAACTTTAGAGTCAAGTGAAAAAATGTAAACAAGAATAATTACCTTAATAAAATTGAATAAAGTGAATGAGTGGTATCAGTATGATATATAACATTTACTTTTTGCGTTTTTACTATTGCACACTTTATCTTAAATAATATTTGACTATTTACACACATATGTTTCTTTTCCGAACTACTATGTGCTTAGCTTACCGTTATATTTGAGTAAATAAATGAATACGAGTTTATTGTTTTGACTAAATTTTAGCGTTGGTAAAAAATATGCCCTTTTGTTTTTTTTTGCGTCATATTTAAAGAAATTGACTCTCTATAATTCAAAAACCTTTAACTTAATTTTGCAAACAAAAGTTAAATATATTTACATATTTGACATCATTGATGATTTGGTAATGGAGTAGAGTGAATGAGACTTGCAATAAAGACCATGTTATTATTTCTAAATGTGCAAGAAAAGAACAAAACAACTCTCCAACCCAAATCCTTAGTCACTTCAACATCAACCTCTCTCTCACATCTAGTTCCTCATTTCAACATCACACTCTCACATCACATTATTTCAGATGCCATTGGCATATTTTTGAAGAACCCAATACACACACATGACACTTACTTAATCAAGTAATTAATCAATATTTCTATATCAAAACCATAAATAATATCAGGATTTTTTTTGTTTTGTTCAACCCAACATGGTCCAAATGCATTTTAAGGCAACCTCAACCCTCATATACCCACATCCCTACTATTGCATCTTCCATGAAATGTAACATCCATTGGTCCATTACATCATTAAAAGCAAGTGCCATTTTCCAACAAAAATCTAAACACACCCCCATCAATATTATATCAAAAACACCCCTACACTAGGCTTGAATCTCATTAATTCTTTGAGAGGAAGAAACTAAAAAATTTGCATCATTGACTTGTGTTTTCGATCTGAAATCTGAACATAATATTATATAAAACTTAATCTTTTAGAACAATTTCTTACAGTTTTTCAGTAGTGTACCAAACAAGACCTTATAATGCAATTAATTGATTTTTTGGGAGTTTTTGTTTTGTTCAACCCAACATGGTCAAAATGCAATTTAAGGCAACCTCAACCTTCATATACCCACAACCCTACTATTGCATCTTCCATGAAATAATGCAAATGGTCCATTACATCATTAAAAGCAAGTGCCATTTTCCAACAAAAACCTAAACACAACCTCATCAATAATATTATATGATCATATAGTACTATATCAAAAAAACACCCCTAAAGTACTAGGCTCAAATGTCACTAGTTCTTCAAGGGAAGGAACTCAAAAAACTGGTGGTTAGCTCCAAAGCAAGTGGCATCCATGGCTGACACAGAAATCTTCTGGTAGCTCCCTCCCATCCCATTGCAAGACTGTCCTGTGTTTTCGCTCCGAAGCGGAAACAACTCTAGGGTTTGCTCTTTCTCTTGCTCCTGACCACCATCACCATCATCAACACAATTGAAACTGTGATGAAGATGGTGAGTACCATAGCTAGGAAGTGGATGAGATACAAAGATGTTCTTGAGCTGTTCTTGATGATGATGATGATGATCATGGACATGAACACTACTAGTCTTGAAAAGTCTTGTTGGTGTTGGTGTTGTTGTTGTTGCTGCTGCTGCTGATACTATTGTTGATGATGTTGTTGAAGTTGTTGTGGCTCTAGCAGGACAAGACAACTGCATCTTCTGCCATGTGGCATTCCTTTCCACAAAGTGTCTTCTTTGTTGTAATTCTTCATAATGGACCCATCCATCTGATCTACATTCTGCCATTGCTGCCATTGTTGCTGCTGCTTTTGTTGTTGCCCTTATTTGCTGTACTGTGTTTGCTTCCTGCTGCAGCTGGATAATAAATTACACATTACTTCACCATACATTAACTGGTTTATTTATTGAATATTAGGGTTGCCATTGTCCTCTCACTTTCACAATGGTACCAATAGTCTTTTACTATAAGTTCGCGACAAAACATATTTTAACCGAAAATAGGGTTTATAAGTGTCCTTTATGAAGTAAAATTGATTTTTTTACGTGTAAACTGACTAAAAAAAATGTATAGAGAAACATAATAGATAACCATGACATTTGTTAGTAAACAAACATAGTATTGCTTTTGTTTAAAGTTTATAGCTTCTAGAGTTCATGTCCACGTTTTCGACTAAATATCAAAAGCAAACCTCTACATGCAAAAACATGTGCATATATGCATACGAGAAACTATAAGATTAGTATAAACAGATAATGAAAATGTTCTATAACTCATTGGAACACACAAACATGAGTTGATGGCTTTTATTAAGTGAAATTAATTAAAGAAAGTTGTTAAAAATGGAAAATAATTAAAATGGTTGTTGGAATTTGGTTCTCAATGAGCTAGATGGTGAAGAAATAGAAGGAGGTAATAGATGAAGGAGCACAAGACCCAAAAACCCAGCAAAGTTGCATAATAACATTAAGAGCAGACCCGACAGAAAGGAAGGATTGCAGCTTTTGAACCCTTTTCATTTCCCAACAAAGAGAGCTTTGCATCCATGCAAATATCTCTATATTCTATGCACCTTTAATTCCTCACCTTTTTATTCTAATCATATGCTTATTATCAATATCTTAATTGCCCCCCTAAAACTAATCATTACAAAAATCTATACACAACAATAAGATAATACCATAAATCTAATGTAAATAAAAAAATTTGTTCATAAATATTTGTGCACGACAAAAAACACACTGTCAATGATGAAAAATAGTGGTTCTCGTTGCTAACGAGTGACAAAAGAAAACAAGTTGAAAGTCATCACACATTTTGTGGTTAGCGACATTAGTTCGTTGTTGATTGTCACCAACGCCCCAACACCAAAAAAATTGCCGTTGTGGCTAATTTGTCGCTAGTTTGAATTGGGGACAAAACTCACAGTACTACCAAACGAGAAATATTCCGTCAGTAGTTACATGTTTCTATTGGTTGGTTTCATTGAAAAATGCTCATCTAAACATTTTCTAATCTTAACACTTTATTTAATGTTTCTCTAGACATTTTCATTGATAGTTAACACTATATCTAATATTTTTATAGGTCAATGCACATATACATTGTCAACTAATTCAAATGTGTCGTACTTATATCTCAACTACTGTGATTTCGAGATTAAAACCGATAACACATTATCAACCAATATTCACACACATATACATATATACTTTTTTGTATATATTTTTTGGAAATATAAAATATATTGATGCAAAATTAAAAAAGATGAAGAGACTAGTAGTACTAGCTTGCTATAGATAGGGATAGAAATAGACCTCTGATGGTGTACTACTGCAGTGTGTAGAAGAGGGTGCCCAGTTCTTGTTCTGTTCACCTTCAAAACCTGCAACCCTACTGCTTCCTCCTGCATGTGTTGACACAAATAAAAACAAAACACAATTAATCTTCTAATTAATCAAATAAATACCATATTCAAATCTCAATTTTATAAAAATCACAAAAAAATCCATGAATAATTAAGCTAAAAAAGCGAGCTCAGTAAAATTATTTAAATCCAATTGTTCACAAATTCATATAATTATTTACCTGATGAATTATCTTTTCTTTCTATCATTTCTTGGTCATGATCTTGAGGAGATTCCATCTGACGACGACGTTTCTGTCTCTCTCTGGCCTTGTGGTTTTGGAACCAGTAAAAAACATTCTTGCCCTCAATCTTGCCGTACCGCCGGAGCTGCGCCGTGATGTGCTGGATTTGCTCGGCTGACGGCGTCCGCGTCCCTCGCCGGTACAATTCCTCCAGCGTCCGCAGTTGCTCCGGCGTCGGGTTCCACCGCGAGCTCACCACCACCGACGAAGGCTGGAGGTTGAACTCTCTCTTGTTTTGCTCAGCCATTGTAGCTGCCACAACATTACAACATAAAATTATAAGCAAATACGGGACGATGCATCGCAGACAGTTACTATCAGCTTATTAGTCGAGTCGAGTTTATGATATACGTACCTAGATGGTGGTTTAGTGCGAAAAAGTCGGTGCCATGGATGCGAGTGATGCAAGGAGGAGTTGGAGAAGAAGAAGGCATGTTGTTAACGGCGGGGGGGGGGGGGGGCGGGGGGGGGGTGGGGACGGGGGCGGACGGCGGGTCTCGGAATGAGTGGCCGGAGTTTTCGCCCGTTGAAGGAGTCCGGCATGTTGAACTCGTCATTATAACCCATCATCCACATAGTGAAAGCTAGCTAGCTAGGTCTAATTAGCTACTAGTGTTGTATAGTATTGTAGTGAAGTACTAGAAAATGAGTTAAATATGATTAGTCTAAGTAAGAATCAAGAAAATGAGGAGTGTCAAGAATCAAGAAGAAGAAGAAGAGTAACAACACAATGAAGAGCTTCAAGAATCAAGAAACAAGAAAATGAAGAAGAAGCAAGAAGCAAGAAAAATGAAGAGTATCAAGAAGCAAGAACTTGTGAGTTGTAGATGCAAGAAAGTATCAAGAACTTGTAACTTGTAGATGCAAGAAGATGAAGAGTGTCAAGAAGCAATAAGCAAGAACTTGTGAGTAGTAGAAGCAAAGAAAATGAAAGAAGCAAGCACTTGAGAATTGTAGAAGCAAGAAAGTAAAAGGTATCAAGAAGCAAGAAGATGAAGAGCATCAAGAAGCAAGAAACAAGAAGAACATCAAGAAGCAAAGAAGAGAATCAAGAAGCAATAAGCAAGAACTTGAGAATTGTAGAAGCAAGAAAGTAAAGAGCATCAAGAAGCAAGAAACAAGAAGAGAATCAAGAAGATGATTATGGATGATTGATGATAATCCCTAGAGAGAGAGAGAGAGATGTGGTGAGGTGTAGATGTTGGTTTAAGAAGGAACAAAAGCGAGGGACACATGAGGTTGACTAGAAATATTGAAAGAGGTGTGAGAGTCCTGCAAGTTTTGCTGCAAGAAAGAGAGGAGAGAGAGAGAGAGAGGACAAATTAGAAAAGCAAGAAAATGAGGAGAGAGAGAGAGAGCGTGGAATTCTGGGAGGGGAGATATTGGGAGGAGAGCAAAAAAAACGACGTGACGATGATGAGGGTTATCATAAGCCTCATCAACACATCTTTACCCTCTCATTTATTGTTCTTCTCACGTCTCGTGCCTTTCACACTTATTCTCAATCCGAACTGCCCCTCTCTTACCTCTCCTTCTTAACCTTTTCTTTGTCTCTCTCTCTCATTCACAAGAATTGAGTGAGTGAGTGAGTGAGTGAGTGAGTGAGAGAGGAGAGAGAGAGAGAGCATAACAATTTCAATGTACGACCAATATGTTGTTACGTTTGTTTCTTGGTCCCTCTATCCCATTCTCTTAATCTAGAACTCTCGTTTCATGTCTATCGGTATATGCACGAGTTTTTAATTAATATATCATATATGCGTTGATGGTCACTCGTTCTTAGAGATATCTCTTGTGTTCCTGTTGTCATTATGTGGATATTTTGGTATTTTTCGTTTGTCTTGCATCCATGTTTTTGATCTCTTATGCATCGAGTTTGATGGATTAGAGTGACGCTAGTGTTGAAAGATCATGAACATGCCGTTGGCACTTATTGTTAACTAGACATAAATGTTGTATGATCTTCAAAGTCACAGTCACTCATTTTTAAAGAGATCTCTTATGTCCCTTTTGACACCATGTGTGTTTTCTTGCTTTTGTATTGATATATGCTCATAAGTAGCGGGTTTTAAAGAATATGAGTAGGCGTTGAAGGATCTTGAATGTGTAATATTGTATGTGGTTGATTGTTGACATGGACACAAGTATTGTGAGGTTGACATATATTTGTTTTGAGTAACAAAATTAAGATTCCTCATATGAGATTGAGAGTATCATGAGATAGAGGGATATAAGTGTAATAAGAACAAATCCTTTAAATGACATTGATGCCAACATAGGTATCTTATATGTCATATGAGGTTAACAAATATGTGTTTGAGAGACAAAATGTTGACTCCACAAAAGCACCATGAGATTGAGAGACATGAGCATAAGCAAAAAAGAGATTCCAAAACCGACATTAACACCAGTCAAACACAAGTACGACGAGATAGACAAATACAAGTGCACGTAAATGACCTAAAAATTATGCATACCAGTGATGCCTTAACCAACAATTAGGTGCACAAACATATCAGCCAGACAACCGGTAGATTGATGGTTAATCAACGACTCAATCTAGCGTTCATGTTCGTGCAGTCAAAACTTTTTCCGCACCTCATTATTGTTGGCATTTTCTTTAATTTCACACATATACATATATAGTTAAATAAAAAAATTAGGTGGTTGTCCTTTGTAGCTAGCTAGGAGACACAACATATGATATGGAAGCTATGATTTTACACCTTTACGTGCCATCACCATTCGCTGAGGTCTGTTTTGGAATCTTCCCTCTTGCCTTCACTTGCATGCGCAGTGCTGCAATTGTAGCTAAATAACCTACTTGCCTTGTTGCTTCCTTCTCTTTCTCTTCCCAAACCCTCCAATATAGTATCTCATTTTTCATTCAACTTATTGCATAACATAACGTGTCCATACATGACTATCTCCATGTCATGTTGTAGGGTAGGGTACCCCAGGGAAGGCCAGTGTCTAGGCCAGGACACCAACCCAGCCCCACCTCTCTCTCTCTACTGTTTCTCTCTCATCTTCTTGCCTTGAAGATAAAGTCCTTCACTCATTATGATGGAATGATGTTTCAATTCTAGTCCCACCTCTCGTGTACCCATTTCTGTCCCTTCCACAACTTCAGATCCTTCATTATTATATATATACTCACACGTACATACATGTTACATACACATATATACAATATATATTTGGTGGTTACCCTCTCATTGCCTCATGTTAGATGCTATCGGCAGTAGAGCTAGCAGTTCAGGTTTCGAGTCGGGTTTTTCGAGTTTGGGTTGAAAAAGAGTTTGGGCTTCTCGAACAGTACTATAAAACTTGTGGGTTTGTCCGGCATAACCAGAATTTTCTAAGAATAAACCAAACTCAAAAGTTGGTCAGACCGAGTTTTCATGTGCCCGCAAATCCAAATTCAAATAGCCAGCTCTAATCAGCAGACTTCTTTAAAAATATTACCCACGCATCAAAACCAATCTTAGGTAGAGATAGGCCGAAAAAATTCTTTTCAGCTAATCTCTCAAATCCTGAGATATAATCATGCATTGAAGACGAACTTTACTTCAGACTAATCTCTTGAGATACTATCAGATGCCAGAAAGAGATTCTCCTTGTGAAATTTTCTCCATACACATACTTGCAAAAGAGACATATTGCTTAGCAAAGGGATCACTCTTTTACTCTTTCTTGCATGCATAGTTTATATATATATATATAGTAAAATTCTGCAAAACATAGGTTATATTGAGACATGATTGCCAAAAAGCTCACTGGCCACGTAAGGCCATTTAAGTTCCACAACTTAGTTTTGAACTTCTTCAAAATTGATATGATAAACAGCTTCAACAATCTTCAAATCTCATAATATAAATTAAGACACTAAGGGCGATACTATGGCTCGATTAACAAGAGAACGTACATGAGATCATTGGCCTAATTCCTTCTCCCGCCTTTCTTTTTGGATCCGACTACTGTCCATCCATCTGCATCGGGCACATTTGTTGGTGGTGTGTTTGCTGAATTCAAATTTGGCTGGGATCGTGGCGCTTCCACCATCATGTTTGGTGAATCATCTTCCTCCATGCCATCCCCGTCGTCACTGTCACTATCGCTACTAACCTAACAGAGTAGGAAGGAGAATACAACACAAAGTTAAGTAAAAAGCATGAACTAAAAGATGCTACATCGTACCAATTATGAAAATGGCAGCAGTTCAGGTTTTTTTTTTTATCCAAATGTATTTATTTCTAGGACAAGCAGGAAATCATTTGGAACACTGTCACTAACCAATCCCATGAAAACAGAGTATTGGAAAATCTCTGCTGCATTGCATTCCCGGTACAAGTATGTTACCGGAGCTTCTACTCGATTGTAAATACAATTACTTTCCAAAATGAAGAACATAGATTCAACTCCATAGGTTCACTAATGCTCACAAGCAATATAATTTTTTACTAAGCCATTGAGACAGATAAATTGTTGGAGTATCAGTAGAAAAAGAAACACTATGAAGCTCAAGACTGGTAGTTGATTCGGTGTAATTTTATGTTTGTTATATGAACCATGAAATATTCCGTTCGTTACATGTTGGGGAAGAAGGCACACATGAGAGGAGATACATCCCACTCTAGAGGTCAAACACACATTCAATCAAAGAGTGCAGAAAACACCATAATGCGTTAACCAAGCATTTATTCTGTTAGCTAACATCCTTAGCACAGTGGTAACAAACAACATCAAACCAATGAGCTTAAAGTCAAAATGTGTAGATAGTACTTGATTTCCACTCTTCTATCAAAAGATAAATATATTTCTATAAACCGTGTCAAACAAAAATTTTCCTATGCAAATATCATGAATTGGCTTTTTACACAATAATTTTGTACCAATGATTACCTGTGCAGCAGTATGAGAAGGCAATGGCGGAAGACTGGCTTCCCTCAGTTTTTGAACTGAGCTATAATTTCCCTGCGAACATTCTTCATGCATAATCATCAATTTTTCAGCCACCTGCATAGGCAAAAGAAGATCAACAAAGATTATCGCATCCATGATATTGCAAACCAGCAGCAGGCAAGCAAAACAAGCAAGAGCTTGGAGTTAGTAACACATACTACTAGGCTGAATCACAGTACTGTCAAAAAGCTCAGTAAATGCAAAGATAGGAGATAGAACTAAAGGATGTGGTGCTGATAGTAATCCTTGTAGGTATCATTTTCATTTGTATCCTATCCAAGAAAAGATAATTTCTGCCTCATTTACCATACTCTAGAGGTCAGAAATATTTCAAAGGTTGAAACTTGAAACATATTTCCTCTCATCTAATCTACTAAAACTCCATAAACAAGAAAATAAATAAAAACTTGAAGTCATATTTGTTAAAGAATCATAACACGCAAATGATATTCCTATCCGAACCATAAAAACTTCACAAGGTCCTATAGGTATAATAAGACCTGAAAGAAATAAGATGAAACAGTTTTTGGTGTGAACAAAAACATATATATTATTACCAACATGCGGATCCAATCTTCTCAATGCCCTCAAAAGAAATAAACCATGCACATAATTTGCTTGTTTCATGGAATAAAAAGGCGGAATTAGAGTTATATGCAATTCTAAACCCTTTACTATTCAACAACCAAGCCATTTCCCAAACAATCCCAGGGCCGGCTACATGAATCCATTAGCAAAACTCTCTTGGATATTATGCTCGAATTCTCCTCCTCACTCCATCCTATCTAATGATATTCCTTAGTTAAACCAAGAGTTATCATGTCTTTCCTCACTACTTCTTTACATGTTAAATTAATTCTATCCCGACCCTTTTTAGTTTCTCCCAGAAAAAGTATCCTGATTCCTGCCTTTCCTTGCAGGATCATTAGTTTCTCTCAGGTCCACATGTCCAAACCACGATTTCCATGCTTCTTATCTTTAATGATTCTAATCCCTTTGCCTTTACTATACCATGTGAATAATCAAGAATAAAAGAAAATGCAACTCCACAATAATCATGCATAAAGCTTGGCTAGTCAAAGTCTATATAGTAATTTGGATTAAGTATACCTCCTCAACACTGCCATCATCAATCTCAGTATTAAGCAAAAGCATACCATCAAGAAGAATGTTCTCCAAATCATCAATATAAAGTGGCTCTGCAAGAAAATTTTTAATCAGCACAAGTAATATGAAGCTCAACATACAATTCACAAGACAACGAAAAACTGTAATATTTCAAACTATTTAAACACAAAATTGCTAATTTTGGATTATAAAACATTTATTCAACAACCCAAGGTTTTTCTAGAGAATTTTTTTCATGCAGACACGCACTACACAGTACGCACTAGAAGCTACCAAACAATTCATGAAGAATACAAATGTGAAACATCAATATAACTATATTGCAAAACCAATTTCACAAAAATATAACTTTATAAAAAGGAGAACCCATTTTCCTTATATAAGTACTCAACACAAAATCACACTTCAATTTTCAGAACAACCCCCATTATACCTTTGGAGAGGGTGAACCAGGAGAAGATATCAGAGGCAAGTTGGTCAGGAATGAGGTGGGAATTGCGGCCACCCCACTCATTCTCAACAGCCATGCGAAGTGCTGACCATCTTGACAGCACTAATCCTATGCTCTCCCTGAATACAGCCTGAACCTCCGGCGACAGCGGTGCTGGAGCTCCACTACCTCCTCCATTGATTGCAGCCATTGTAATTTTCTCTATGGAAGTTAAAATGAAAAGTTCAAAATTTAAAACAAAATACATGCCACTTTAACTTAGAAGTTAGAAATAAAGCCACATGGACTGTGGTCTACAAAGCAATGAATAAACATGAAAATCCTGAAGTAGACAATTAGATATTTTGCAAATAGGTGCACTTGTAGACAATTACACACAAACTAAACAGAGTACTGAATACTGATCCATCATGTGCACACACACAGACAAAGCAACAAAATTACATAAAGCCGATAACTTTGAACTCCATAGATTAGAGCAGAAGTGTAACATAGTTCAGATATGTAAATATGTCACGCAATGTAGTCGATGATGCAAAACATTCCTGATTCCTGGATAATTTAGTTACTATAACTGAAATTTCATACACTAAGAAAGACAAAATAAAGCATTTTGATTTGTTAATTACAATTCAAATTCACAAATGCACAACCCCAAATCTGAAAACCTAATCTTAGAAACCAAAATGGAAACCCTCAAACTGACTGTTACTATAGGTCTCCAGAGAGAGAAACAGTGAGATAGAGGGAGGGGCTCACCTGAGAGGTCGAGGACGCAGGTGAGGAAGACGGTGTCGACGGTAGGCGGAGAAGAGAAAGTAGATAGCTAAAAGAAACAGATAACAGAGATGAGAACAGATAAAGGAGAGATAGCTCGGTGAGAATTCTGAGAGAGAAAGAGAGATTACCGGACGAAGGGTTTTCCGTTGGAATCTGAGATCGCCGGAGAGACGGAGATATGAGGATTTGCCGGAGAGTGAGAGAGACGAGAGCTAGACGGCTGGAGGTTGCGAAAAGACGAAGGAAACTAGTGCGGTGACCTGGGCGAGTAGATAGGAGGGTAATAAGGTCATTTCGTGTTTTTCGTGAATGTGAAAGCTGGGCCTATTGGGCCGATATATTGTTGAAATTGAAGACATGTTAGGTGAGCATTACTTGAATTTTATTGGAACTATATTTCTAATTAGAGTATCAGGAATTTCAGCCAAGAGAGAAAGAAAACGGATCCGGATGTGGCGCTTTGCGTCCAAAAATTTACTGGAGGGAGTATAGATGGAAAGAGCTGACGTGACATCACGTAATTGGTCATGATCTATTGGCTGAGTGTCTTTTTTCTTTTTTAATTAATATTTCAAAATTCAAACAATCAAAATCTTCATTTCTTATTATTTGCTTGTGTAATACTTGATTCTGCACTATT
>JAYMSZ010001488.1:0-14197 GCA_036897665.1 Pelargonium citronellum | reverse complement strand
CAATCAATTTTGTTTATATTTCTATACTGACCAAATATAAACAAATTAACAATTTTGAACATTTCTCAAAACTCAATTAGAGCCCAAAAAAATTAAGTCTTAAAATTAATCACATATTTTATTTCGATGTAAGCATAATCACATTCACATATCTACTGCAGTTGAGACCCGTTGAGGTTTATAATATAAAGGGTTAAATTAAACAAAAGGGTTGAGGCCTGTTTAGTTTTTTACTTGCAGTTTGGAATGTTGCAATTGGAAATTTACTAAGGACTTTACTGTAGTTGTTAACAAGAGGCCCTTGGCTTTGGGGGGCCCTGTGCTCACCTCACATACCCTAATAGCCGGCCCTGATGGAAGATCTCTCACATGGTCGCACCGCTGCTTCGACTTCGCCTCTGTCTTCTCGTCCTTGCCGTGGAGCGCATTCTTCGGCTTGCCGATCGGTCTCTATTAAGAACTGAGACAAGAACTCTTGAAACTATGACTGTTATTGGCGCTCTCTTTCCAATTTCTCTTCACTCCTACTTTTGGGCCTTATCTTCGTGGGCTTTTATGGGCCATGGGCCGATATGTTTGTCCAACCAATTAGAGTTGACAATTCGCATGTGTTTGAGCTAATTATTAGTTTTGTATTCGGGTATTGGATGAGCCAACGCATTTGATAATTATGTCGACCGTGTAGGGCCTGAAAAACACGCACGTATGACACACCTAACATACTGTACTCATTTACGAGTTACAATAGTAAATTAATATTCTTACCACTCTTTCAGCACACGGGTGACTTTTAGCACGCCACGGACACGACACACATGCATGAATTGTCAACTCTAAAACTGTTCGATTCAAGTTTATCCAAACAAACCTACACACATCCACACATGACACTACAATCCGAAACCATTTTGATTCAGATATTTTGAACCGAGTCAAAACCGATTGTCACCTCTACTCAAAGTAAAATCCATTAACTTAAAAAGCTAAGTTCACGCGCGCATGTTTCGGTTATTTTCAATTTTCGCAGTATCTTTTTATTTTTCTTTTTTTATTTTCCAAATCCAAATCTAAATTTCTGTTCCGTTTTGTAGATAATTTTCAGATTCTTCGTCTCTGCAACGACGATCTCTGCTCGCGAAATTACCATTCTGCCCCCACCCCTGACCTCTGGCTCTTCCCACCGCGCAGTACAAAATGGTAAAACATCACATTCCATGACGTCCTCAACCTCCATAGCCTTAGAGCCCAAGCAATTTCAATAATTGAATTTCAATTTCAATATCTGGTCTCTCTCTCTTTGATTTGCGTGTAGAGTTCGTGTTGAAGCTGTTTTGGTTATGGTGGTTTCGTTAGGCGCGTTGATGTCTCTGACGTCCTTCCATGTTTGAATTCGTCTTCCACGGAACCTTCCTTTTCTTTGTTATGAAGTTATTTGCTGCTTCCTTCCTCCCGTTTTCTCCACCGTTTTCATGGAAATTCCCTGATCGAGGTGCGTTTTGTTTTGATTTGTGCTTGAATTGTGTTGTTTTTTGTGGTTGACGAATTTATTTTTTGTGTTTTTTTTGTGGAAGGGGTGAATTGTTGTGGTGATTTGGATTTGAAGCTAGGGTTGGGCTTGGAGAGTGGTTTTGATGGGGCATGGTGATGAGCCCCAATCCATATTCCCTCTGACAAGTCTCCAGATTGGGTAATTTTAAGTGCTTAATCATTTTCTATGGAATTATATAAATTTTGATAAGTATTTCATTTCTTATCCTCATTTTAATAGAGGAATTGTGTATGGATGTTGTGGTTTGATTTCTGGTAGGTTCTGTTTTGATGATTATGGGAAAGTTGCAGTTTTGGTTAGATTCCTTAATGTTTTGTTGACTGTGTTTCTGCCCTTAGATTGTGTTCTGTTTTAGTTCCTGAGGGAAAGATGGATACTTTGCTATTGAGTTTTTAAATCTTAGTGTGAAATGAATGCAAAATGTGTCCTTGCTTGGGTAATTGTGTTTGCAAGGGTGTAGTAGATGTGTAGTGTCTGTTTGCGAACTTAGAAGAGGTGTTGTAAAATGGATCATTATGGCACAGTTGTAGTTTTGTTGGAATGAAAAAGAAAAAAGGAAGCTCCGAAATTTAATTTGTGATTTATAGATGGGATGGCACTAGAGGCAGCAAAATGTTTTAGATCCTGAGTGAAAATTAGATACTGTGCTTTTAGATTCAAGTGTGACTAGAATGCAAAATGGGTCCTGGATTGGAGAACATTCTCCATTTGTATGGTGCAGATTGGCTTCCATGTTTTTTTCTTAATGGCTCTTGCTTTTCCTTTCCATGATGGGATTGCAGACTTGAACAACATTTCGTAGTGGTAACTTGATGGGGTTCAGTTTCATGTTTGTGTCCGTGTCTAGTTACTCAGTATTTGATTACTTGGAAGAGGGGCATGATCCATGGTGAATAAATGATAAGTTAGATGTTAGCATTGATTAAATTGCAAAATTTACCTTGCAGTAGGGTGTGGTCAGTGGCGATTTTACAGTTTGGTGTGGCTAGACTTAAATTTTCACAAGACTTTGTCTTATTGTCTGAAAGTAAAGCCAATTAAAGTTTAATTATTTTATGTATTAATCTTTTATATATGATTGCAGAGACTTGCAGTCTTATCTTTCAGATCTTAGCCTCTTCCTAGCTCTTGAAAGTAATAAATTCTATATTTTGGTTGACAAACGACCATGGTTGAGACTGAGAGACTTACGTGCACGTGCACGACCAGCGCACTTCTGGCACTTGATGGTTACCAAGGTTGCTAAGGAGTTCATATGCATCAAAGTAAATTTTCTTTTATAATTGCAAGATAATTATCACCAATAAAATTGTCTTTTATTGGCTTTCAGTCCAGGATGTCTCCATTTGCCATCACTAAAGCTAGAAGGGGAAGAAAGAAGGGAGAAGATGCTTCTTCCAAATTTGCTTCTAGTAAGTCAAAAGAGTATCTCAAATGGTTCTCGTTGATTGATGCAGCAAAATTGTCTCATAACAGGGCTTTGCCACCTGTAAAGAAACTTCAGGAGTCTTTGCTTCTAAGCAGCAAATTGCAAGGAACCATATATGGCTTCATCGTGTTTGAAGTTTCATGGGCTGATGTTCGGGGCATTAACTACTTGAATGAGCTGCAGGTACACAACTTCTCCTTTGTTAGGCTCCATATTTCATCTTTCCAGTTTATATTATTTGTTTTTTTTTTCATGCCACTTGCGCAGACAGATACATCTTTGGCTATTGAGGCTAAATCTATGCGAAGATGGGAATTCGACAGTATAGGTCAAGCTGCAAGAACTATATCTTCATGGTTCTCAGGATCACTCTCAGATAGGTTACACTTGAAAGAATATCTGGATTCTACCGGTAATCATTTACCATCCTGTTCGCTTATATGATTAGAAGGGAAAATATTGTAGGATAGTTGTTAGACAAATATTCTGCCGTAATGTTTATGTGGTGTTATGGACATGCTTGCCCTGTTTTATTTATAGATATTTTCTGTTGCATCATGATTTTTGTATGTGTGCTAAATAATAAAGGAGAGAACTTATGAGCATTCATTGTCATCAGATGATTCTAAAATGATATGGGTTCAATTTACCAATGCTTAGATATGCTGCGATACGACAAACACCACTAGTTGCATTCTTTCATATCCCTTTGGAACATATACAGGTGAAACAATCTAATGTTAGGACTAACATTGTTTTTCTGCCAATGAGACCTTGCATATGATTAATTTCTTTCATAAACAGAGCAATGGTTTCTTCTTCTCTAGATATTTTTTTCCCGATTCTATTATGAGTAAACATCGGGCTTTTGATTAGTAACTTCATATTTAAATTTTAAAAAACTCCTGTACAATTTTCTCACTCAGTTGTAGGTTGTATCTTGTTGCACTGACTTCTAAAACTACGTGTTCATGAGATTTGTATACCACTGACCAAATGGGAACTTGCTAATAAAATTTTCCTTTCTGGATTTTTCTTAGATGAGGTCTTCTATGATGCTGAAGAAAAATTTGACAGGACTTCGCCTGTTAATGATAACAAAAATGTTGAGGATGATATTCCCCAATCTTGTAGCAGTTTCAGTGTATACCCTGCAGCCGCAGGAAATATGACGAATCTACCGCATACACCACCTCCCCCTGACACTCCATATAAGAGAAGAAAATTAAGCAAGTCTATTGGAACTGGAGCTGAATTTGATTTTTATTCTGAGGAAACTCATAGTGCAGTTGAAAAGTCTACAAAAGAACCGTCAGATAGTAGCGAGAATGAAGATGCTCATGAAGCTTCAGAATATGTGGATGTACTACTTTTGTTTAAGTTCAATGACCCCTACCTCCCATTTAAATTGAGGCAAATAGTAATGTCTAATCTGAGATTACTTACTTTATTAGAGGCAGGTCTTCCATCTTGGGTCATTTTCTTGCAGTCATACCCAGTGTTTTGTCATCTCTATCGCCCATGGATGTGCCCTCTGGCGAGAACTTTATACGTGCTGATTTCACTAATTACAGTTCTTATTGGGTTTTATGATTTGTATAAAAATGTCCCTGTTCTTAAGGCAACTGCATATCGGTTTTGTGGGCCCCTATTAGATTGGATAGACACATGGGAGATGGTATCAAGAATCAAATACCTGGGAACAATGCTATTTCTACACCACTTTCAGAAGGCTTTCAAGTGGTTTCTTACCGTCTCACATGCTATTCGGTCCTTTCTCACAGTTCTTACTCAACCACTGGCAGATCCACTTTTTAAGGTTCTTGGTTTCCTTCTTCCAATGTGGAATGATTGCTTTGAAAAATTGGAGAGCATCTCTTCTTTCATTTCGGTTGTGGTGGAATCTTCTTGCAATCTTGTAGGGGACTTTGTGGAGGTCTTGTTTTCACCCATATTGTTTATCCTCTCATTTATTTGGAGTATTGGTATGTCTAGTTATTTATTTATTTTTGATATGCAATATGTGTTAGTTATAACGTTACATTTAATTGATATTATGAGTCTGATCTTCTTTGTTCTTGGTGCAGCAACTTCTGTTTTATATCCCATATTCTGTTTCCTTTGGGAAATACTTTATGCTCCTATACGTGTGGTCCTTGCTATGGCCAACTTCATCTCCTTCATCTTTGCCAGCATATATGAGCTTTTTGGAGACATACAGCAGTCTGTGAGTGGCATATTCAAGCTTGCCTCAGCTTCAGAGGCGGCAGCAAGTTCATATGAAGTTTCTATGTGGCGCTCACTCTGGAATGACCTTTTTTCCCAGGTTCAGAGACGGTATCTAATTGCTTTTGATGTTGTATACAGTTACATGTCCGTACAGCTCCCTCTAAAACTTTCTTATTCTTTCAGGTTTTTCGTGCTCTCAGAAGTATATTAAATGGCTTTGTCGCATTCTTTGCAGCTTGCAACAGGCATCGCCTTAGGTATATTCTTGTATTTAATTTCTCTATGCCTTGGAACTCCTGTGAAATGACTTGTATACTTCATTCATTTTATTGTGTATCTGCATTCGTAGATGTTCATGGTTTCATCATTATGGAGTACTAGTATCATTACAATCATTCCTTTTTGTAAGACGAGAATAGGCTTCTCTCAGAAGTATAGAGTCAAATGGGTCACGATATTGTACATTGTAGTTACGTTTTTCAAATTAATTACTTATTCATCTAGATATTCGGTTAGGGAATAAAACGGAGAGCAGTTCAGAATTTGGGATCACCTACATATCTTTTTACATGATTTATTATAGATCATCAGATACCATTGCAGCTTAGGATATACTAGTAATTAGCATATAAGACTACTTTCGCTACGTCACATATCCCAGAATATGTTATGCATCGTACTAATAATTCGTTCTTTGTGATGGTATACAGCATCTACAATCACATACTCGACTTTATCCAAAGATTATTTGGTAAAGCCCCACAGCCGAAACACGATAGACATACTACTAGACATAGTAGACAGGTCCACGGGTCTCGGTATCTGGTGAGTAGTTCCATTCATAGATACATAAATGATTCAGATTCATGCCTATCTATTTGTATGCTGTGTTTGTGGTCCAAACTCTAGTACAAGACATTGAAACATTTGTCTGAGAAAGTTAAGGCGACCTGTAGATTAGTTTGTTAATATCCGTGCATATCGTCATCCGGATCTGTTATGGTTTTGCAGCTAGAAGGGAGTAAAGCCCATGTAATCTGAGATTCTATAAAGTTTCGAAGAAACACACACGCCCGAGAAATATATCCTACACAAACTACAGACAACCTTAGACACACATTACAATTTCAGTTTCAGTTACTGTCATTTGTACATATTGAAGCACAAAATGAAGATTTCTAGTCTCATGTTTTATTACTTTGGTTCATTAAGCAGTTTGAGATGTTTTTAGGACAGTTTGTTCAAGGTATTTTTGTACCTTGTGTATTTAAAGTTTCCAGGATGTAAATAATTTGTACAGCAGTAGAAGCAGCCAGTTTTATAATGTGTATTGAGTAGGACTTTTAACTGTGATGTATTATATGTTCATGATGTTGATTATTGTGGATGATATTTTTTACAATTATTATGATAATAACTATGGGGATATACAATCCCAACGTTAGTACATTCATATTAGAGGCGTGGGAGCACAAATGAAACCCCAAGTGCGTGTCCTCAGCGTATATTCAAAATCAAACTATCTGATCGTAAAACACGCAATTCTACTCAAATGGGCGTTATCGGCTCCACACACGTTAGTAATTTATATGTGACCCATCGTTGGAAATACAAGATATAGAGTAAAGCGACAACGAAAAATTCTAGCATACGGCTGGCGTATGACTGTCTATGAGCTTTTCAAAGTTGCTGTTTTTTCGGTCAAAATTTGTGATGGTATTCATTTGCAAAACGGGCCTCCGGAGAGATTTTTGAGAAAGGACCTAGGACATCAGTCGACATTGATACGATCGTATTAGAGGCGTGGGAGCTCAAAAAATGAGACCCATGTGTGCGTCCTCCTTAATATATAACCCAAAACAAGTCATTCGATCGTTAAAGTTTCTCGTTCATAATATTTGCAGTTGAAATACACATTTAAATTAAATTTTCAAACCAAATCCAAGTTTCTAAACGCAACCAATAGAAAACAAACAAATTCTTTACACATTCTCACTTGCTTGTTTTCACAACCACCTATTTATGACAAAAGACACTACTTTTAAGATATTCACTACTGCAAAAACTGGAGAATGATGCGATGGGTCAACAAGAACTCATTAAAATTTGACAAATGTTATGAGAACTTGATATGCTTAAAGCTAACAACATAGTTCAGTTCTTTCTACAACGGGTCAGAGAAACATACACATCTCCGGAAGTGGAATGAAGGAGAGCGTGCTTTCGCCGAACAGCTCAAACAGCGATACCAGGAGACGCCCGGAGTTCAGGTCGTCCTTCCATACTTGATTGAGGATTGCCGATGTCTTCAGGATTTGACTAGCACCTTTCTTGCTTCTGCCGCTGTTGATTCTGCTTGGGATGGTCTCATCGGCAGTCGGTTTAGAAGATGACGATGTGCCTACATTGGGATCGCTTGAGGAGGCTGGACCTACTGTGTCCACTTCCATGGGAGCTATGGAGGAGTTTGTGGATGCAACGCCAATGGGACCGTCAGTTACTATCTTCTTGAGAGGTGACTGCTCTTCCAAATGGTCCATGATTGCCTGGCGTTTATCTTCCGATCATCATGCATCAAAAGTGAAGCGGGGTTAGAGTCCAACCTCAACAAATATGAAATTGAGAATCAAATTATCTTATGTGCTTAGGGGTTTAAATCCCCTTAGATTCGCCAAAAGACTAGTTTGATAGGTACATGGTATGTTTCTGATGTGGGATCTTACCATTGGACCTCCCTTTGAAGCCGACATCCCCGGGGCCCACTCTACACGGCATACTCTGGGTGGCCCAACTCTTGACTAACACTAATCCATCTAGGTCGTCCCTTCCCAAGTCACCCCTACCGCTTTGGTCAGCTCTCATTGAAAGCACTAATGGAACAACCTAAGCCCACTAGGAGAGCCCAACCCAAAAGGGTAGTCTGGACGGAATGTGATAACATAGAAAAGCCCAACACAGTAACCTTTTTCTATTTGTTAGAATCTTACATATTGAAGCAATCTTAAATAATTTGGAGATCATAACTAAAGGTATATTACAACCATCTGAAATTGGAATTAGTTGTATTGTCCAATGACATATTTCAGCAATCAAGCCAGTGACACTTACTTGGTATTTTAGTAGCTACTCTCGCATTGATCTTCAAGACAGAATGTGCTGGTGGTGATGGCAAAGGTGGGAAGATCTTGAGCCGTTCATATATGGATTGACCTGCTGCACACTGAAAAATGCATAATCTTATCACCCCACCACTAATACACACTAATCCACTAGAACGTATGCAATAATACAAGCATCATATTAGCAAAATATATCTCACCAACAAAGCCCCATAAACGCGCCAAGCTTCATGCCTCTTCATCTCATTCTTTTGCTTCTCAAAAAGCATCTCAGGTTCAAGAAGTCGCAGATATGGTTCAAGATTTGGCAGTATAAGAAGGCGGACCTACTTGTTAAAGCATTCCAAATGCAAATGGATCAAGTCACTCCAAATATAAATAGATAATACGAACGGGAAGAAGGACAGGAACACAACATAGATTTAGAAACATAATAACGGTCATCAGGAAAGGAATGCAGAACTTTGTGACAAAACACAAAAAAAAAAAAAATAATAATATAAAGCATTTAATCTTATAAAACAGTAAGTGTTCAAACCTCATTTGCATACAAACATATATTTAGTTATGTAAAAGGGTGTGTTGTGAGTGCAATTCTTTTTAATATATGTTTCATGCAAAAAAATAAAAATAAAAGAAAAGCTTTAAATTTGAATACTTGAGCAAAGGGGTCGCAATCAGCCCGGATTTCTTACAGATAGTACAAAGAGAAATGTAAGCAGTTATTACTACATTTAAACATTGAGCATTCTTGAAGCCAAGCCAAATACCTTCTTATAGAAATATCTACAACTTGAATATTATAGAAAATTATTATTTTTTAAGTCTGCAAATATCTTTAGATGAACTACCAAGAGGGCAGGTCTGACACAACATTTCAAGTACAACTTGTAAAGTTTAGTTTCCATTCAAGTAAAAAGTTTAACTGCTAACCTCTTTTTCTTTTCTCTCCCAATGGATTATCATTTGGGTCTAACACTTATTGCACATGCAACATTCAAATAATTTTAAAAGCAAACCCAACATAAAAGTCAAAGCACATGAGTATACTAAACACAAGCACCATGTGAGAAGAGAATACCACGTTTGGCCCTAAGGCTGCTAACCCTTGAATTGCGCCATAATGTTGAGTCAAGGCGCGTTTTGGGTCTAAAAATGCATTGAGCAAAGTCTTTGTCAAACGTGTCTGTAGAGTGTTATAAACATGTCCAAATCTGCAATAGTACTAATATTTAGATTGCAGTATCTACAAACAAGTGATGCAGGCAAGTAACATAAAAACACATGCCATCTTAAATATCAATGGAACAATTTTGGTATAGAGATTGAATTGATTGGAAATTTATCTCAGTGGGGGGGTGTCCAGGTTATCCAAACTACATCAAGGCAGTGCGCGCAAACACTTGAAACAAACCCAAAATTTGCACAGGTTACACATAATAACACACTAAGAATCGCACCGGGTTAATTAATGCTAATCAATCACATGGTTACAAACTATGAGAATTGAGAAATCTGAGAATTATGATGGATTGATGGGGGAAAAAGTCTAGTTTGTTAACCTCAACACATAAGCAGCTTTGAATATACTGAGACATGCATAAGTTATGGATGATCAAAATCAAGTATCCACAGAACGCAAGTGCTATTATTATATGCATTGCTTTGTACTTCATCATCTAAAAAAGAGTTAAGATAAATTGAAACAAAACACATGCATAGAAACAAAACAACAACAACAAAACGATGAAGGTAATATCCGATCTGTGATCAGTGCTTTACGTGCACGTGTAGAAAAACAGACCCTAACCTTTTGCATATTACAGCAACAAGCTTGGCTGTGAAGTCTCTAAGCTCCCAGTGGTTATCAGCAAGCCTGTTTCCTAACCTTCTTGCAACGAGGCAGGTCACCACAGATGGCATCAATTGGTGCAACTGACGATAAAATAATTAACTTCTCAGATTTACAGGTAGGAGATCCTTCAATGAAAGCTTTAGAGTTCAAGCAATGCGACTTTTTCAGTAGATATAGAAATATTATAAGAAAATGGCATTTATAATAGTTAACATACACATTGACATGTGCTACATCCACACACAATACTATTAAAACCTCAACATGAATTCAAGCCAGAATCTAACCCATTATTCAAATTTCAACATAAAATAAAAGAGTAAGTGAACCAGAGGTCAACTTACATAACGTTCTATGTGTATGTGAGGATTTTGAAGGAGACTCGAAACAACACGCATCAAAGCAAACAGAAGGGGGAAATCACTCAAACCACGAGGAACCTGATCAACAATTAACATAAGCACCAAATAGCTACTTTTCTTTTAACTGTTTACAAACTGGTCACAAATTCTAGAAATTATTACCTCGTCAGCAATGAAGCATGTGAAATAAGGAACTAAAGGATGAAGTCCAGAGTCTGTGGCCAAACTCACTAAAGCTTCTTTAAAAAGCACAGAATCAGACTTACTAATAATAAGTTCAGTGATTTTGTCAAAGTAAAGCTGCAATTGAAAAACAAAGGACATATGAGTGAAGTGCTCAATTGAGAAAGAAACAGTACATCACATAGAATTAATACATTGATGCAATGATACTGCATTGTATACCTGAAGCTCTCTCGACAGTATATGTTTGACTGGTAATTTAATGTCAACAGGAAGCTCATCATCTTTACGTTCAAGCTTTTTGCCATCAGATGGAGCAGTGATTACTGCAGACAAACATAGCCACGTGATTTGCGCTCAAATTTTGTTTTAACTATAATAGCAAAGTAAAGCTGATATATCTATAAATAGTCCACACTGGCTTGAATACCATATCAAAATTCTGATTTTGAATGATTGTGCTTGTGAAAATTATTTTACCCATTGTCCCTAAATACAGATGCATACCTTCCACTGGAGCATTTTCTGGAATAGCAGGTTGAACACCATCAATAGCTAGCCAGTGACAAACAATTGCAGTATCAAGTGGTGCTTTTGGTAAAGGAGCTTCAATTACCTACAATTCAACAAAAAACAATGTAAAAGTATATCACCCACTTCAGTTAAAAGGCAATTAATGTTATACATATTTTCTTACATCTTTGAACTCCACATCCTTGTCATCAATGTAGAACAAATCCTTGTGTCCAATAGCTCTTTTGAACTGCAAAGGACCGCCTGATGCGACACCATATATTGGCTGAGGTAAATAAAATGAGAGAAAATGAGTTCCCCAAAAATTCAAAAACTAAACAAGATATAGGCATATTGCAATAACATCACTAAATTCTTAGTAACCCATTGATGAAGCAGCTCTGAGGCTAACAAGACGCAACCCTATTTGAAAGCATGAATGACAGTAAACCTATCCTATAACTGAACATATATTTATATTTTTTTGTGGCTTGTATGAAATTCACCCTTGTAAGAATTTCCTGGACTGTAACAACCCAACAGAAATATGTAAGGTTTTAGACTTATAGCCCTTACAAGAGTATTTATTCTACATGGTTCTTCACTTCTTCCTTCTTCTTTTTCCATTTACATAGCTCTTTATCTCACTTATTAGATGTGCATATGTTCAAAATAAATTTCAAACGCGATCATTGATTTCCCCAATAACTTTCGTATTATGTTTGTAAATAGTCAATCTTTCCTATGAATACTAAGTCAGCCCCTCTTTGTTAATATCTGACATAATGCACTTTTAAAATGATGTATTGCAAAACCATAACATCCAAAAATAAAGCTTATATCTTCTTGAGAACATTACCCTAAGGCGGTAAGGATAGAAATCAACAACTTGAAAGAAAAAAAAAAACTTTGCATTAAAACGTAGCAATTAAGAGAACTTACCTCAATATTTCGTAAGTTGAGAGCTCCATCAACATCATCTGCGGTCAATGTTGTCCTCCTTGAGTGACGCATGCATTTAATTGCCTCCTGCATTTTCATCAAAGGAGATTATATTGAACCCCATCTCATTTTCCATAAACAAGTCAGTCATGTCATATTTTCATACTGTGGCAAGATAATCCAACAACTGAGCAGACGAAGAGTAACTTAAATTTCCCATCTTGTGATTACTAGCCTTAAGTTTCAATTCTGATTCTAAAATATTCTACCCTTATTCAATCTCCTTTTACCACATATCTGACCTTTGCCTTTATGCTATATCTTAAATTCTCAATCAACAGACGTAAAAATCCACAGCTCTTCAATATAAGCACATTGATTAATATCACATTCCACTTGATGGGACACCTCCCGCATCCAACCATCTTGGAATAACTTCAGATATAGCCATGGTCATAAAGAGCTAGGCACCTAACTATCTACCATCTCTTTAATAATTGGTCATCATGCCAATAACGACAAGCCTTCTATGGTGTTACTAAGCACTCAAAGAAAGCTTTTTTGTTCTGCCACATTGCAATTGCAACAAAAAGAATTACTCTCTCTATCCCAAAACGAGTGTACACTTTCTCTATACACTGTCTCAAAATAAGCTTCAACTTTCCCTATTGGTTTGTTAGTTACGTAAGAATCACCTACAACATCCCTTAGATAAGTTAGTTCACTGTTATGGGACGGATGGAGTATAAATTGTGTAATCAATGCTGAATTGTGTATTATAGAACCAAGTAATGCAATCTAACAATTCATCAAAACAACAAAATCCCAACAAACCCTTTCAATCAAAGCACGAAACTGAAATGTCACCTGCATAATCTCGCGCATTCGGTACTCGACATCAGGGGCAAGAGCAAGCGCAGCATCCGGAGACAAGTTGTTTATCCCAATGCTCTGAGCTATGACCTCAATTGTCTCCTTGGGCACAATGCTCATTTTGCTTCCTCAATGTCTCATGAAATTGAAGCTCCCCAGCTACAAAAACACTGCACAGTGACACTCACCACTTCCTGTTGATCTCAGAAACAATCTGAAGCTCAATTAAAAGAGACAATCCAAAATTCAAAGCTCAATTTTCTTGGACTTTCTCGGTAACCAAACACTAAACCCTAGCTTAAAAGTGAGATAAAATGTGATATGAAACCGTTGAAGCTGAACTGCTTACAGAGCGTAACTGGAGAAGATGCTCTGTGACGGTGACGGTGACGGTGACGGTGACGGTGATGAAGAATGGTGATTTTCTGGTTCAAAGCTCGAACCTTCGACAAGAGTCCGTTTGTGGATTGTGGAGACGACGAGTTCCAGAACCCGAATCTGTCTTGCGGATTCATAGTTGGATACTTTTTGGGCGGGTTGTCGGGTCAATGGGTAACCGGGCATGCGGGTCGGGTTATGCGTTTCTTTGCATTTATTATATGGGTAAAGATAGTTACTCTTGTTTTGATTCGAACAAGTAACCAACCTACACATCAGCAAGATATGTAATTCTTTCGGTTTGTCACGTCACTCAATTTACCACGTTGATAAGTTTAAAATATTAACGTGTCAAATTGGATATCTCGATGTGGCCTTCTAAGACCTTTGTCGCTCCACCCCCACAGGGGCAGAGAACTTGTTGTTGTCTCGGTTGTGCTGCCGTAGGCTCTAGAAAAGTCGGAATTAGAGAGCACTCATCTTGGGGTTGGCTTACTACTTAGATACTTTCAGCAGTTATCTGCTCCGCACTTGGCTACTAAGCGTTCATCGTGGGCATGATAACTGGTACACTAGAGGGGCGTCCTTTCCGGTCCTCTCGTGCTAGGGAAGGGTCCTATCAATGCTCTAACGCCCACACGGCCACACCATATCAGTATGTAGAGGTAGCAAATTTTGTTGACATATAGATTGTTATTTGTGTTAAAAGACAATCTATACATACTATAAAAGCTGGATAAAAAAAAAGGGTTTATAATGCGTATT
>JAYMSZ010001487.1:0-14198 GCA_036897665.1 Pelargonium citronellum | reverse complement strand
TAAAGACCTAAATTCATTTAATAATTTTAGGCCACATTATTGAGATTTTTCTTACAATTTTAAGATACTTTGATAAGGTCCTCAAGATCACAACAATGGACATATTGCAGGACAGAAAGTGATTGTTGGGATAGGAAAGGGAATAGAAGCTTATTGCTGAGGCATTTTTAGCTTGATTTCTTGATCTCTGTTCGTTGTTCCTTGAGAGTGTTTCAAGAAGCTTTTGGAAGAAGCCTCATACTATGTCGGGTCGATACACGATATGATTCACGATGCGTTCAGACATGCAATTCCTCATTTAAAAAAACTATGACACATCTATTTTGATACTTTTATTCTTTTTATAAAAATTAAGTTGTGCTTTTGGTTTTTTTAGCCCGTATAAACTTGCATTATATTAAATCGTCAATCAACACTTGAGATACAACCGGGGGACAATCTGGGGCAGCCAAAAATAACGACCAGACATAGAACCAGCAGACACAACCCTTGCTAGCAAATGAGCTACTGTATTCGCTAAATGAGAATGACACTTTTTCAAAATTAGATGCAATATTAAGACAATCATCAACAACCATTCCATGAAAACTTGGCAGATCCTATCGCGAGATCCAAAATAACACAATTAGAGTCCCCTTCCACCACCACTATCCTCCATTCTTGATCTTTAAGCCAAGATAACACTTTATGAATCGCCATAGCTTCAGCCATGACCGACAACGCCACCTTTTCCTTCCCAGCACCAACTTCCACCTCCCAGCCAAAAATTAAGCATTATGTTTTAATAAACTCAAACAAACATCTTATAAATAAACAAGTCTATAGCTACCAAATGGAGCTTGCCAAGTTCCAGCTACTTGATAGTGGTGGTGTTAAAGACCACATTTGCAAGAGTAAGGTGGCAAGACTTAACCTAGGGAGGATACTCCTGAACAGCTAAGGAGAGAGTAATGAAAAGCTAACACTCAGTAGTGCTCTCAAATTGCGGCGTTACAAGTGGGTTTAGTCACCTACTATATCAAATAAAAAATAAAAAGTCCATATTAAAAAAATATATAAAAAACAATTAGGTTGTCGCTTTCAATCAGCTGCTATGAAAGAAAAAAAAATCATTTAACTAAATCCAAAAATAAAACAAAAAAAATCCTAGATTGGGCCTACTATGTGAACCGTGGGCCGAGATTGGGCCTTGGTGGACCGAGAGTAAAAACAGCCCACATATTTATAGGCTACTACTAACCGCCCGAGATACCAGGCCCACGATGGCCCATTTTTCGGCTTTATTGCTGATATGAAACGAAACCAATCTGATCATCGAAGCTGAAGAATTGGCGCTACCTAGGGTTTAAGAGGGTTTTTGTTTTTTTTCTCGTCTTCTGTGTTGAGCTCGGACTCAGAGACTGTGAATTTGGTGCCGTTGTTCTCTCAATTCCATTGTTAGGGTTCTCATTTTTCAACATGTGGGCACTTCGACGAGCTACGAATCCTCTCAGGTTAGTACCCGTTTTCCCTCCAAAACACACACACAGTCTGTTTTTTTTTGTTTCCTTTTTTTCTCTGTTTGGCTACTGGGAAAGTAGTGAGAAATGGCGATGAAAGAGAAAGAGTTGGCCATGTAGTGGCATTGGTGTTTGCTGATCACATTTTAATTTGGAAGAAAGCGAAATGTTTTAAGTTCTTCCACCCTCCAATTGCTTGTTTGTGTCTTTTAAAAAACAATGCTTTACATGGCCTATGGTGCTTATCATCTGTTAATTTGGTTTGTTTACCAATTGTATGTTCTTAGTAATCTGTGGTGATGTTTTTCTCTGTGCCCTTTTCAGGAATGAGGGATGTGCCCTTTTCAGGAATGAGGGATTTACGACACGAATATCTCGTTCCTACTGTGCTAATTCAGAAGTATCGAGTGGTCTAATATGTGAGAGTGACACTCTGAGGTCTCCTCGAGCTATTTCTGATAGGTGCCCGAAGAGAGTTTACCAGAGCACAGGTGTTCCATTTAAGTTATTTACGGGGAGATGCAGTCTTTCCACGCTAGCCGGTTCAACAAGTAGTGAAGATGAAGATAAGTTTTCTGAACTTGGAGCTAGTGCTGATATACAAGAGATTGATGCAGGTGTGAAAAATGAAAATGATTTATCTTTTGATCAAGAACTGTCTGACGACGTTGGAAATGATTGTGATGAACCTTTTGAAAACAAGCTGGAGTTGTCAAATGCTGAATCAGACACGAGTAAGAAAACGAAGATTTATGAACTAGTTGAGGCTATTGTTGCTGCTCCCCATTCGTCTATACACTCTACACTTGATAAGTGGGTTGCAGAAAGAAGAGAGTTGAACCACAAAGAGATCTTTTTGGCCATGTCCCTACTTCGTAAACGTCGAGCCTTTGCTAAGACTTTGGAGGTGACTCAAATCTACTTATTTTTTAAATGATCCTTTTTACTTTAAACTTTTCAAATATATAGTCCGAATGATTGGAAGAAGCACATTATACAAAAAAAAAATGGAGTGCTAGTCACTCCAGTGAATTAATGATGGTTCTGCGTGATGTAGAACTACTTATGTGTCTTATTGCCTACACGTATTACAAACCATGTTGGATGAGGAAAAGGTTGTGGACAATGCAGGAAATATTTGAATATTCTTAATACAGTACATATGATGCTACACGAACTTGTTTGCACGCACAAGTAGTCAAGTAGTACTATTGATGTTGTTTATCTATGTTTTATACACTCATTTTCATGTCCCTAAGATGGAAAATAGTTCTGTACACATGTGATAAACTTGGATCAAGCTTTACTGGCCTTCTGAAGCGAGGACAAATACTTCAGTAAAGTTCAGGTCATACATCAAAGAAGTTGGTTTTTATGAGCGACCAAAAGTATATCAATATAATTTTATGACTGCTTTCTGTTTCATTATGGAATTCCTATTTGCACCGTCATGTCATTACTTTGGAGGATAGATAACATGTTTGTGCTCACTACTTTTTCTAGAAATTTGTGCCATGAAGAATTCACTTTTCTTTTTCGACCATCCATTGGTTTGTATGTTGTACTTTTTTGGTTGGAGGAAATGTCTCGGAACATTTACCTCTAAGTTAATAATTGGCTTTGAAGCCACTAGCTCTTGTTGTACCTATTGGTCTGTCTGTAGTTGACAGTCCAGTATTTACAACTATAAGGGAGAGTAGTGGTTACAGAAGTTCATTGAGCTTGGTTGTCCTAGTTTTCTCATGAATGCCTAGATATATTTGATTGGATATCCTTACCACTTATTTGTGGAACATTATAGACTCAGGATTAAATTTAAAATAGAATTGATAATGGTCTTTTCTTTCTCAGTTTTGATCTGGAAGTAGATATTGCAACTCCTCGTGTCCTGCTGTAGGTTATATTTGTGCACTTACTCAGATTGGTCTGAATTTTCTTATCAGTGTTTTATTCACTCTTTGTGTTGCAGCTCTCGAATTGGTTACTCGCCAGTACGCAATTTGACTTTGCAGAGAAAGACTATGCTTCTCACCTTGATTTGATTGCCAAGGTACACGGCCTCGCTAAGGCAGAGAATTTCATTGAGAAGATCCCTCAATCCTTTAAAGGGCGGATGATTTATGGGGCTTTGTTGGCTAATTATGTTAAAGCAAAAAAAGAGAAGGAAACCGAGAAATTGTTCAAGAAAATGAAAACCCTAGGAATTCCACTTACAGCATTTGATTACAATCAGATGATCATCCTTTACAGGGTGCTTAACAGGAAGAAGATATCTGATGTATTGTTGTTAATGGAGAAGGAAAAGGTCAAGCCCGATCTCGTCACTTACCAACTGTTATTGGGGATCAAATGCAATGAGAAGAACACCTCTGGGGTTGAACAAATTGTTGAGAGAATGAAGGCCGAAGGCATTGAACTCAGCTATAGGATAAAAACCACCTTGGCTGAATACTACATCTGTAGTGGGGTGAAAGAAAAAGCTGAGGCTATTCTGAAGGAGATGGAAGGAAGTGACTTAAGAGAGAAACGCTGGGCTTGCCCGTTATTGCTCCGTCTGTATGCAAAGCTTGGAAAGGCTGATGAAGTCGAAAGAGTATGGCAGGTATGCAAGTCACATCCTCGTCAATCTGAATACCTGGCAGTCATTGAAGCTTGGGGGCAGTTAAAAAGAGTAGAAGAAGCTGAGGTGGCTTTTAATGAGTTTGTAAAAAATTGCAAAGATTCCCGTTCAGGGCATTATGTAGAACTCTTGGAGGTATATGTGACAAACAAGATGCTGGAAAAGGCGAAGCTTCTGGTGAAGCGAATGTCAGAGATTGGGTGTCCAATTGGCCCATTAACTTGGGATGCACTTGTGAGGCTGTATGTGGATGCTGGTGAGGTAGAAAAGGCTGAATCGATATTGCAAAAGGCAGTTGAGAAGTCCAAAATTAAACCACTGCATCGTTCATACATATCAGTTCTGAGAGGGTGTGCACTGAAGGGTGATGTTCATAATGCAGAGAAATGCTTCGAGAGTATGATAGATGCTGGGTATAGCGCCCGTCATAAGGAGTTCAATTTATTATTACTGTCTTATGTGCGTGCCAAAATTCCTGCTTACGGATTTAAGGACAGAATGAAGGCACATAATATATCCCCAGATGCCTCGTTGGCATCAAAGCTGGCTTCGCTTGACAATATGGGTAAATCGCAGGCTTTTAATTTGCTTGTTTGAAAATATTTATGGTTGCATCTGTTCAGTTTCTAGACTTAGTCCAGATGTTAGCTGCTTGTTGAACAGTATGGTTATTTATGTTATGATATTGCCCTTCTTTTCTAGGCTCCACATATTATGATAATACACACATCTACTTCTACTATTAACATCTCACTTTTGAAAACAAACAAAAAAAGGAGGATAAATGAACAAAGTATAAATCTTGGTTTACTTTGTATGATTTATATAGAGCTCTCTCTCATCTGTCTTGGTATATTTTGTAGGGGAAATTACAGGTACACCCTTGTACTTGTCACCTCTCGCGCTGGGCATTCTCTCGACTAAAGGTATCAAATTTAAGCTACCCTAAACAATTTTCCACCAAAATTGACCAAAATTGAAGTGTAAAATGACCAAAATACCCTCCAAAATCCTACCTTCATCACTTTCTCTCTCCCACAATCATCGGAGCTTGGTGAGAGACGGCCATAGATGTAGTTTTGAATCGCCGGAGGTTGGCTCGCCTGCAGGAGCTTTGAATCGTAGACACTACTGGAAGCTTGGAGGATACGAAGTCAGGCAGCCGTCATGTTCTTGAACTATTAATGAAGAAGGGTAAAAACCGGTTTTCAAATTAATTCCAACGTGTCAACACACGGTCCAATTCCAGCCATTTTTCATTAATTTTAACCGATGGAATGACTCATGTATGCTACTAGATAATTTAAAGTTGAGACCTCTAGATCAAGAGTGCCTAGTGAGACCTCTAGATCAAGAGTGCCTAATGCGGGTGGTGACAAATACAGTGAGTGTACATGTAATTTCCCTTATTTTGTATGATTTGAACTTAATATTATGATAATTGTTTATTTTGGTACTCTTGCTCATTTTAATTCTCTGAAGAGAAAATCGGAAATTTCATAAAATCTTAATGAACCAAATCAAGTTTATGTGGTCAAAAGAATCTAAGCGCATTATTATGAGACTTTTTTTACATTCAAAAGTTAGCTTAATTATACATTAGAAATCAAGCTTAAAGTAAGCAGTGCTAAAATTTCCGAAAGGGCAATCATCAAGTTTTGCATTATAAGTAGTCAAAAACATCAGTCTACATGTCATTTTTGTAACTTTTAACAAGCAAGCATGCATTAAAAAATGATTGCCATCATTCTTAATTCTGATTTCGTACTTCAGAGTCGTAAATACCATCAGCCTCTATATATCTAATTGATCCAGTTTGATCTTTCTTGCCGCATCCTTGATGAGTTCCTTCCGACCTTCCACCTGAACAGAAATGTATAAAAATCATCAGGCCAAATCCGGGAAAAATTCAATTGGGCGTGTGAAATGAACCAGAATGGAAAGCGCACCTGTGCACCCATAAGGGATGAGAAGACAACATTGGCTCCTGCAGCATCCTCGACAACTAGTTGCTTCAGCAATCGTCGCTCAGGATCCATTGTTGTTTCCCATAATTGCAAGGGCATCATCTCTCCCAAACCTGCAGTGAGCTCATATGCATAAGATGAAGCATCTACAATTTATAGGGATCATATAGCAAGTTGGCTCCTTGAGTTTACGAACCAATTCATCGTGTCACAAGTCTATTGAGCCATGTTAAATAACTAGCTCATTAACAGCAGAAGAAACAACATATCACAGTTACTACTGACTGCAGGGAAGAAGGTTGTTATTGGTGCAAAGTTGTCAAAAATACATTTTGATCTTGTCTGCACGTAAAATTTGATTCACTCAATTAAGAATTATTGAATCTGGTGTAAATAATGATTGCATTACAAATAAGTTTCAATTCGACCACGCAAAAATGATTGAATGCAAGCATTTTACAGTTCTACTTGTCCCAAATGCATTCATCAAGTAATGGAATCAGTATACCTTTGAATCTCTGAATATTGTACGAGGCATTCGAGGGGAAGGACCTTTGAACACTTTTTAGTTCCGCCTCATCATAGCAATAGTACGCTTGTTTTCCTCTCTCAACCTGCATTTATGCAAAGAGAATGAGAATTTAGCATATTCTTTCAGAATAAAGGTTATCTGAATCCATAAGAACTAAGGCAAACCTTGTAGAGAGGTGGTACGCCAACGTAAATGCAACCTTCATCAAATAAGGATTTCTGCATACCAAAAAGAATACGCAAACTTACTGAATCTATAGGTCTACTCTTTCTTTTCTATCTTCATTATGATGTGTATGAAAAAAAAAATTAACATTACATACCTGATATCTATAGAAAAATGTCAACAAGAGAGTTCGGATGTGGGCACCATCTACATCAGCATCTGTTAGAATTATGATCTTATGATAGCGTAAAGCTTCCTTTTTAAAATCTTCACCCTGAAATCAGGAAAAATAAAAACATGAATAGAGCAAAGCAGTTGAATAAAATGACGTGTAAGAGAGATTACCTTGACTCCAAGCCCAAGACCAAGAATTAAATTTTGTATTTCTTCATTTTTGTACATTGCTGCCTCATCCCTTCTTTCAATGTTCAAGATTTTTCCCCTCAAAGGTAGAATAGCCTGCATCAGACCACGTCTCATCAATATGTTACAGTAATCCTATTTACCCCTATATTTACAATTCCTATATGAATACTATTCTCTTTTCAGAGCAAATAACATTTTTTCATGACCAGAATAAGTATATTGTAATCTTCATTTCCAAGATGCAACTAGCAAGACTTCAAGAGTGATAGTGTTAATGGTGATGAAGTGGCTAAAAGAAAAGGCTTTACCTGAAAGCGTCTATCTCGGCCTTGTTTTGCACTTCCACCAGCTGAGTCTCCCTCAACTATAAATATTTCTACACAGTTGAAGAAAACAAACTTACGCAAATTAGAGACCCAAATTCTAATAATCAAAATGAAATTAAAAGACACTCAGTAGCCCATAATTAGGATATAATGGGTACAAGATTGTTGCATAAAGTTATAGAATATAGCTCCTACGATTATTAACCTTATTTCGTACTTCATAAATTACTGCTTGTATTTATAATCAGCAAGTTCCAGCTAATTACAAGAGTAATAAAATAGACTCTCAAGTATGGTGGTACAATTAAAATATACTTGGTATAAGTCATCCTTGAAAATATAATTTACTTATTTACAACATCAAAATATAAATTCAAAAATGATGTCTCTGTAACGTTAGAATTAGTTTTATACTAGAAAGCCAAATATACCAGATTCCTCAGGGTTTGTAGAAGAGCAATCAGCCAATTTTCCAGGAAGTGATGATGATCTCAAAACACTCTTTTGTCTCACCAATTCTCTAGCCCTCTTAGCTGCCAGAGCAGCCTGAAAATAATAAATTATAGACAACAAGTTCAAAAGATTAAGATTTGTCAGCTACATAAGCCCTTGAACAGAGCAACTTGATATAATAGAAAAAATAGTCTAACCAAAGAAAATATTTGATCCATGAGATACCTTTAGAGCATTCAGAGCTTTAGAAAGTATTGAATCAAGTACATCTGGATTGAGCTCCAGGAATTCAGTAAGGTACTCCTGAATACATTGATCAACTACCTTTCGGACTTCTGGATTACCTAACCTTGTCTATAAGAAAGAACAACCAGATTACATGTTTAGACAAAGCTTCATCCCGACCTAAGAAGAAAGCAACCAACAAAAACTACAGTAAAACTGACAATACCTTTGTTTGTCCTTCAAACTCTGGATTTGGAACTTTAACAGAAATAACACATGTTAATCCTTCCCTGACATGTTCGCCACTTAAACTAATTTCCTTATCCTGGAACAAAAATAATAAGATTTTAATAGTGAAAGCTACACAGCGAATAATCAAATAAATTCACCTAGAATCTATTTTGAATAAATGGAAGTGAAACAGTTTATTATTGTAAGACAGACTTAGCTGTCCTCTGTAACAAAAACCTTTCAGGTGTTATCAACAGGCAAAAGTAGGTTGCATGCATTGAAGATAAGTCCAAAGCTGTAGACTAGAACAACACACCTTGATAACCTTTGACTTCTTCCCAAGGTTATTGAGAGTTCTTGTCAATGAACTCTTCACACCATCTATATGGGTTCCACCATCAACAGTGCGAATGCTATTAGCATATCCTAGCATTGTATCTGAATAAGCATCTGAACACCTGGTGAAAGGGGAATAATCATCAGTCAATTGGATCACAGGAAAGATTGGTCACGTACATCATAAACCTCATGAATTTCCATACACAACTGAATACATTTCAATATCAACATCTCCAATCAGATGCAACGAATGATGTCTCTGACTTCAGCACATTAATTCCATTTCACATGGCTACATAAAGCGGTTTTCGCATCAGCTATTAAATAAATCTAGTGAATTTGTTTATATCTATCATGATGTGATGTCTTCGAACTAGTCTCTAACCATGTTTTACAAAATCATACTCATTTCCAGAAAAACGTGAAACAGTAAGATCATGAAACTGCACCCAAAAATAAGAAGTTATTGATGAGTTACCATTGAAGTGCTAAATTAACAGTGATTCCATCTGCTTCCTTACTGAAACCCAGAACATCATGAAGTGGACTCTGGATCAAAAACAATTAATACCCATTTAGCAAAAGCATGAAGATACAAGAATATAATGATAAATGTTACAGAAACCAGTTAAATGAGAAATCGAAAGTAAATTTTCCTTTATGGGACCAACTGATCGATCATTGGCGCTGTCCTATTTGAATGAGGTAGGTTGAAATCATAACATTTAGATTCAACAAATATGTCTCAGGCAAACCAGAATATCCACCAGACCACCACCCATCCACCAAAATAATAAAGGTTATTGTCTTGCTAATAGAACCCAAATACAGTTCAAAAGCAGACATAGAATATGTGGTATGCTCATAATTAAATATTTATTACCAATTGTTATGAGTGATGAGAGAGAGTGTCTAAACAATTTATGAAGTTATAACCCCATTAGGTTTGGCCTTTCCCATTTATATATAGGATAGGTAAAGAATATAGAATAAGAAAAATACTCATTTATTCGTAACTCACTTCACTCCTCCTCCACCTGGGGCATAGATATCAACCATCTCCAGCTAGTTACAAATGAACCCAACCTTAAAACTATTAATTGCTTTAGTAAATAGGACATCTGGCAATTGCTCTCCTGATCTTACACAACTTTTACTATGCATCTTAGGAAAATATATCATTAAAGGAGTTAATCAAAGACAATTTAGTAATGCAAAACAACAAGCTCCTCTTATACACCGATAACAGACATAATACGAAACGAGATAGCCCAAAAGTTAAGGATGATAAAGAGGAAAGGTGAGGACAAATATAGCATACTTTATCAGTATTTAGCCATTTAACATATTCGACCAGACCCCCAGCATAGTAGTACTCATTATACTGGCACTTCTCTAGATCATCATCTTCTTTCCTAAGAGTGATGGTAAGCTGCAGAGATAAAGCAAAAGATGGTAAGCTATGAAAGACAAAACAGTAAGCCTTTAGATTGCTACCACTGATTTTATTTAAATAAACAAAGCGACATAGATTATTCAAAATGATATGTTCAAAATAAAATTATGTTCCTGACAGAAAACATAAAATGTGTAGCTAAAACATGATAATTCAAACAATGAGATGAACAGAATTACAGTTGGGTTTAGAAAAGCAAGCTCCCTAATTCGTCCAGCTATAGTGTTGTAGTCAAACTGAATTTCAGTTGTGAATACTGCAAGAGAATTGAAAGTGTAAAGCACAAATGAATCACCCAATGTAATTATCAATATCATACAGGAAAAATCACGAGATAGAAAGAGCTGATGGGAACCTTCTTCGTCAGGCCAAAATCTAATTCTTGTTCCTTGAGTACCCTTTGATTCAAGTGGAAGAACACTGGATGTTAGAGTTGTCACAGGCTTCCCGCGAGAGTATTTCTGCTGATACTCCATCCCGTCGCGCCAAACAGTAACTTCCAAAGTCTAAACCAAAAAAACAAAAATTTACTCCAAATTAAAAAAAATTGCATAGTTTCAGAATATTATATAACATGTTATCATGATAGCACACTACCATATCCACTACAAAACAATAAAGTTAGATGATGAATTTTAGTTATAAAAACCCAGCCTCATAAAGTTAAATGAGAAGGTGATGCACACCTCTGACAGAGCATTGACAACAGATAAGCCCACACCATGTAATCCACCTGAGACACTATAACCGCTACTAGAACCGCCAAATTTTCCACCAGCATGCAAGACCTGCACAATATCGAATATTCAATTTTTTTTAACAAAGTTATGCGCATTTGTCTAGTATAGAATTTCATTATTGAGATCAGAAATTTATAAATTAATAATACACTTGTTCGAATATAACTAATTTGTTAGGGAACTGATGTAACTTTCTTTTTATACTGAATATATACACACACACACACACACATATGACACAGAAAAGACTGCAAGAATATCCAACACATTTACCTACCGAGGTACCCAAACCCAAAAGCATCACATTTGTCACAATTCAGATTTCAGACTAGCATGAGCCCAGATCAAGATCATATGACAAGTTTTTTCACATGTTATGTATTAGCATAAAATATGCAACAGGTAATTTAACAGAGAAAATGTTATGCCAAAATATTATCCATATAGACATCATTAGCATAATGTTTGTCTGAACTTTTAGTTCGCACATTCTTTAAGCAAGAAATTTACCTAGATCAAATGTAAAAATATATACTACATGGTGTTTGAGGAAAGAAATCACTACCCCTCAAACTATTCAATGTTAATTATACCACTCCATGACCTCATATAAGAATTCAAGAATATAGATGGTCAATTATGATATACTACCGTCAACACAGTCTCTAGAGAGGATTTCTTGGTCACTGGATGCAAGTCAATTGGAATCTGCAATGTAGAGGTGAAACATGTCATGATAACAGTAGAGAGAGAGAGAGAGAGTGCTATCATGAACGACTTGTATTTTAATAGCTTAAATCATTACTACCTTGTAAAATTATACACAAATGGCTATGCAAAGGAGAGCACTTGAAATGCATTTCAATATTTAACAACTAGAAAATGCACCCTTAAACTATCATAGTGTTATAAATGGCGAGCACCATGGGGCAAGGTGCGACAAGGTGCAGAACTTTACAGAAGTCACTCCATTCATTGAGGCGCATGGCACTGGCAAAGTGCAAGTAAGGCATTCCGTTATTACCTTGTAAGATGATGCATAAATGGCTATGCAAAGGAAAGCTCTTGAAATGCACTTTGATATTAACAACTAGAAAATGCAACCTTATATATGGTGTGCACCATGGCGCAAAGGGCGACAAGGTGCAGCACTTTACAGAAGTCGTGCCTTTAATGTGCTATTCATTGAAGAACATGGCGCAGCAAATTGCAAGGCATATTGTATCTATCAAGTGCTATAGAATGAGCATTAAAGATTACAGCAACCAATAAAATACAAAAGCAAGTCAAAACGATCTGCAAACATACGTCCCAAAATTTGTTACATCACAAGATTCTCAAGCAATAGAACAATTTGCGAAGAGTAATATATGGAGAGTTTGGACATATTGACCATGAATGGGTGTACAGAACCGGTATTGGTAATATAAAACCATTCTAAATCAAAAAGTAAAGCATAACGAACCACGTGACCAATTGAAAATATATGTCATGTTTCTTCTAGCTAAAATAGAATTAGATGGCCCTTACCCCTCGTCCATTGTCTGTGACGCTAACAGAACCATCTGCATGAAAAATGACATTTATCTTTGAAGCATATCCTGCTTGCGACTCGTCGACAGCATTGTCCAAAATTTCATACACCTAGAAAAGTGGATAGTAGCAATTGATTGTTGTACGCGATATCGCGGAAAAATGAAGAGTAGTGCCGTTACAAAAGAAAAACAAAAACATACCAGATGGTGCAAACCACGAGGTCCTGTACTGCCAATATACATCCCAGGCCTCTTTCTAACAGGGTCTAAGCCTTCCAGTACCTATATACATCACACATCCAAAAATTCACCAAACCAGAGTAAAGTCAGCAAAACATCATCAAAACCCACAAATGAATCATCCAAAGTTCAACTAATAACATCATACTTAGTAACATGTTTTCTTAAAACAACAACCACATCATACATCATTTACATAACAAGTATCATATAACAAAATAATCAAGGAAAGAAAAGCATGATTTTTTCTTTTGGCTCCCACATTACATGCCAGTCAAGTCAAACTCACCTGTATTTGCTCAGACCCATAGCCTGCACTTCCTTTAGAAGCCTCAGATGACACAGCAGAAGACATAAAAGACCTAGTAGAAGCTGCATTTCCACCCCAAAGAGGAACCCTAGCCACTCTGAATTTAGTCCTGCAACCAAGTCCAACACAACCCGATAAGGATCAACAAATGCAACAAAAATAAACCTAACCAACATATAACCGCAACAAACATTTTGAAACCCCAAAACAAAATAACAAAAAAAAAAGTATAAAATGATCAAAACGACAACTTTCCAGCAGTTTCTCGGAAAACAAACAGAAAACACAAAAATAAAAATAAAAAGTATAAATGGAGAGATAATACCTGGGTTTGAAGCAGAGAGAGGAGGGAGGAACGGAGTAGAGAGAAGGGGAAGTGGAGGAGGTGAAGAAGAAACGAGAGGCCATGAAGCGAAGACGAAGATAAGAAGAAGGTCTCATTCGGAGCGCCATTGAAGAAATAAAGGATAAACCTCTGGTTGGAGTGGTTTGGTTTGCTCTAAAACCCTACTTCAAATTTGTAGTACCACTACCGGTTCTCTTTCTCGTCTCGCCACTGTTTTCTCACGCGCGTCTCTTGCTTTTGGTTTTGGATGATTTTTGAGTCTCGAGCCTCGACCGCGCAATAGTCTTTTCTTTTCTTTTTCTTTTTTAATTTGAATTTTAATCAGAATTAGTATTTAGACTTTCGTCAAATACTCCATCTAGCATGAAAAATGCTAATTATATTAGAGAGCTGGGAGTTTCAACAAAACCAACGGTAATGGCGCAGTTGGTAATACAGGGGGTGTGAGTCTCAACACACTTATGAGGAGATGTGAAGGCTTTAACTCATAAACAAACTTCGAATGAAAATTAGTACGAGTGTCATGAAACGGCTTAAAGGTGTCAACCGCGAGCGTGCAGGCCGGCTCAGAAACCCCATGATATAAACCGAGAAAATGAGTCTCAACTAAACTATTATGTTTGGTACGCAGGAATGGGTTGGTATGGAATGCTCATTCAAGCATTTTCATTCCATTGTCATGTTTGGTAGAAGCTGGAATAGCTGGAAAGCTCATTCCATGAGGAGAGCTCATTCCAGCTTTTTCCTTGAAAATCATTCATTCTCTAAACCTAAGGAATGACCATTCCAACTTATGCTGGAATGAAATTTAAAACTTAAATTTACTAAATTACCATTGTCTGTAATTA
>JAYMSZ010001486.1:0-14216 GCA_036897665.1 Pelargonium citronellum | reverse complement strand
AGCCAGTAAGGCGGCTCGAACCTAAGACTTCAAAGGAAATCCAAAGCGCATCAACTGTTTGGCCCAACATGTCTTGGTGTTTATACATTTAATATATGTCAGATACAAGTTTTAATTGGTCTGATTACAAGTTATTATTGGCGCGCGTTGCAAATGTATCACACATGCAATAATGACACATGAAACAAACGCTTCCTAAAAAATATTAGTACAAATGAAATGGTAAAAGAATTATAAAAACAAGGAGAGCGCGCTACCAATTCAAACTCTTGGACCAAATGATGGTCACAAAATACAATTTATCAAATTTAATAAAAGTATAATATTACAATTTATTGGAAATTGTACATTAATTTTATTTGTTTAAATATTGTACAGTTGTAATCATATATTTATGTTTTCAGAAGATCACAAATTCAGCTCCTATATGCACGATTAACACATGTTCTCGAAATACAACTTCAACTTATAAAAAAAGTCATGTACTGAGTCGCATTTGCATTTTGTTGATCGCGTCTTCTCAACCCCATCCTAATAACCGCGTCCCAAAAGCGCCATGTGGTACAAATTGCAAATCTCAAAACAACGGGAACAAATTGAAGAACACCGAACAATTAACACAAGGGTGAAATGATCGTAATGGATTTTTTTGGACAAATCCGTTATACTTAACCAACGGAATAATCATTTGCAAGCTTGTGTGTCTTTTTTATCTAAAGAAATTAGAAAAAAAAAAAAAACAAAGAGCTGTACGCTCCTCCGTTTGAAGCCAATAAATCATAGTGGTCATCTACACAGTTTTCGGTTCAATGCTAATGACTGTGATCACATCAAATCTGGTATATATATATATTAGTAATGTAGTACTTCATATACAACCTAATACGTCGCCCAAACACATATATATGCACATATGAGGTGTTGGAACAGGAAAGCAAAAGAAAGGAAGATAATAATGCAAGTGTCAAAACCTGAAAAATATATGGACATGTGCTACTGTTGTCTTTTGGACTTCCACTCCATAATAGCAGAAAGGAGGGTATAATTTGGTATGAGATTCTTATTTGGCAAAGGCAAATTTGTCACTGGGGACTTATCATTCTCTTCCAGCCATTTCAAAATAGCTTTGCAGTCGTAAGTGTACCCATCCGCAGCAACACAGGGATCATCCATTACTTCCTGCATTATTTACAAATGACACACCCAATTCAAATTAGTAACGACAATGCGTACGTGCAGCAAAAAGATTAAGAGAGTATGGCTCCTTTTTTCTTTGTTTTTGACAGAAAAAGTTAGTGAGTTCAATATCATAATGACAAATTGATATACTATAGACTTGTGGAATCCAAATCGTACCCGATTATGGTATTTCTTTGCCATCACATTTAGTATAGAACTATAAAATCCCTTACGTAAAATTTATCCTTTTTAAATACCAAAATAATACGTATCAGTTAACAAATGGGCAGTAGACAATCAGTTGTACGTATGAGCATACCTTAATTATTGGGCAGATGAAGTGGTTAGGAGGTAGGGAAACACCAGAAGATGAATGTGTAGCTCTATCAACTACTTCTCGCAGTTTTTCTAATGCAGGAAGTATCTGGTCTTTCAAATCAGGCCTATCTTTACGTAGAAGCTCTGCACAACTTAGTCCCAGCATAGCTAATTCCTTAGTTTCTTCAATTGGCCATTCCCCACCTTCCGGGTCCAATATCTCTACCAAACTATCACTGTTGATTGCCATCTCCACCTTATGGGCCAGAGCAATGGCTGGCTGTCCGGTAAGCAACTGCAAAATTACCATTCCAAAAGCATAAACATCGGATTTTGGAGAGATTAACCCACTCCTGTGGTACTCAGGATCTATGTAACAAAGAGTTCCCACGGGGCCTGTGTCCTCGTACACAGTGGATGCAGAGAATTCCATGGTAGACAGACCAACATCACCAATCTTGCTCACGAAGTTATGATCAAGCAAGATGTTCGCTGGTTTCAAATCGCGGTGAATGATTTGTTTTGGCTTTGAGTTGTGAAGAAAGACTAGAGCTGACGCTACCTCCCAAGCAATCTGGTACCTTTTGAACCATGGTATAGGAGGTGTGTTGTTTTTTCGGAGCAATCTGTCTTCCAGGCTACCATTCTCCATGTACTCGTATATAAGACAGCCACGTTCAGGACATGCTCCGAGAAGGAGGAGCAAATGTGGATGGCGAATTTTGCTCAAGACTTCAAGCTGCAAAGCAGTAGAAATCATCAATAATTCTTCATTTGACAAGTTTGGGAGGGGTACTCCTCCTTACAGTTTATTCTACAACAATATTAGTGCACCAAATTAAGAGTTGCATTCATCATATCGAGAAAAGGGAAAAGAAAGTTAATGAAGTACTTCCCAGCGCACAGATATGTTCACGTAGCTCATAGACACTAAGCAAACATTTAAACTAGCTAAAGTAAACTGAGTTCAAGTGTTTAACATTTATTGCTTGAAATAAACATATACCTCTGATTCTCTATATGAGAATATAATTAACTGAACAGCTAGGACTTAGGAGACAAGGATTCATCATTCAAAATTTTAAGTGTATATGCTATAAAATTTGGTTTTAGCAACGAGTCAATACAAAGACTAACTTCCCACGCCCCGAATAGCATTTGATTATTATAAATCAAGTCCTAATAACAGCTGCAGTTTCGTTAACTTAATCCAGAAAGTTTCATACCTCCTGCTGGAATTGCTTAGATTCGTGACCCTCTTTCGAATGTAGAACTTTCACGGCTGCAGTAGTATGATGCAAAATACATTTGTAGACAGTGCCATATGCTCCCTTTCCAATCCTAAGATTTTCAGAGAATGATGAGGTGGCAGACACTATCTCTTCCCATGAGAATTTGTGGTATTGCTGAAGAGAACCTACTAGAGCATGTTCAAGCTTTTCTTTCTCTTTGGCGTCACGCAGGGCTTCCATCTCAGCCCCTCTTCTTTCTGAAGCTTCCCCTTCAGCACATAGCATCACAAACTCTGCTTCCATTTTCGCAGCTTCATACTTTTCCTTCTCTTGTTTTGCCAATTCATATGCTTTCTCTTCCCTTGAGTGCATCTCCTTCAACTTTATAGCTTCCTCTAACCGACGACTGTTTAAGTTGCTCAGCTGCTAACAAGCAATGTAGATGTGTGTTACTTTGTTTGGACAGGAAGAGTGGAGAAATTTGTCGTGTGAGAGCAAAAGTAGGATATGCATGTGCTCTAAACTAAATGATAGCTACTGGAGGATTTCATTTAATTTCATCGTGATACTGAATCCAGTCATAATCAAAGGTCCAACAGACATTTTCTTCACCTTTAGGTAGTAGAAAATGAATATACACAAGGAGGAGGAGGAGGAGAAAACATGTGTGGAAAAGATCAGGATATCAATGCTAACCTTTCGAGAAGCATCAATTGTTTCGCTTTGAGCTACAGCATACATCCCTCGAACATGCCTAAGTTCAATTCTCAGCTTTTCTAGCTCAAAGCTGATATTTACCTGAATACAATTTCAAATAAAAAATACTTCAGCATTGCAAAAAGTAAAATATCAATGCGGATTTTTGCTTTGATGAATTAGAACTAGTCATTCAAAGATATCAGAAAACAATTATTCTGAAACATTTCTAGCAATACAGCAATTGTGAACTGTGACATTAAACACAGGCTCATCCAAACGAGCTTCTTAATTGCAGCTCTGAATGCACTCATTGTCATTGAGTACAAGGGGTCAAAAGAAAGTGAAGAAACTACCTGGCTTGCAGATGACGAATCATCTGTGAGCACATCTGAGCTGGATGCTTGATCAGAAATCCATGATTGAGTATCTGTTGACAAGCTTCTGTTACTATAATGTTTTCTGAATGCATGTCCATTATATGCATCGCTTCCTTCATCGATATCCAGAGACTGGTACCTCGAGTGATCGGATGCAATTGAACTTGTTCTTGTATGGAGGACGGTGTGGTTCATAGTAGAGAGAGCTCGAAATCGCTGCATTGGTAGGGAAGGTGAACGGAAATGAGAGGATGAAGCAATTGAGCCCAGGTCTGTGATTCCAGGTACAGGAAGAGAGGGGTCAAAACCACTTTCTGCATATATTATCAACTAGGAGGGTATAATCTCCATATCCAACTCAACATGCAATTACTGATAAATATAGTCAAGCTGAGGAATACTTACGTCTAACATCTTGAACAACACACAGATACAGTTAAGAGGACATCTACACAGAGAGAGAGAGAGAGAGAGAGAGAGAGAGAGAGAGAGTCTAACATCTTGAACAACACACAGATACAGTTAAGAGGACATCTAGACAAAGAGAGAGAGAGAGAGAGAGTCTAACATCTTGAACAACACACAGATACAGTTAAGAGGACATCTAGAGAGAGAGAGAGAATGATTGTACACTTCATGCTATATCAGTTTGGATTTTCCATGGTCTTGAATCAGTACAAATTTTACAACATAATCGCATACAAAAGTCAGATATATTGAAGATGTACTGGGCGCATTACCCATATCTACTTAGACACTATAATATTGAACATGCAATGTACGCAATGATTTATTAGGAGAATTTAAATATACTTCTTATTTTCTATAGCACAAGTTTCATCCTGGACTACAGAACCCTGCACCTAACCAGTGGCGTCTCTGTAGTGCTAACTGCTCAGTCACTAAACCGACAGAACTGGTAATTCACACAGTTTGATCATCAAATCCGAATTTGTTTAATGACCACTGAAACTTTTATGATATGTTCTCTAGTACCACTGTTTCGTGTATTTACAAAGCAAAACATCTTCTATACACTCATTCATCATATATAGATGTAGCTCAGATTAAAGTAAGGTACAATTACCTGTTTGCCAACTGGAAGCACCACTTGAATTACTGTTTGTAAAACAGCTCGTTTCACTACTACTATCTTTTGTGCTTCCGATTGTCTCTAAATCTGAAGGACGAATAGATGATATTTTTCCTTTTGAAACTGCATAAACTGTACAAAAGCTTGGAGCACGTACTGAGATTCTTCGTGACATACTTTGTCTCTTAAGTTTCCTACAAACACGATATCGGTAATAAGAATGTTCATGGTGTAAATGGATATAAATCAGAGACGATAAAGAAATATTATATATAGACCCTCAAACTGTATGTAGAACAATGGAACCAGTTGATTTTGTGGTAATTTGCCTATGCCAAAGACATATTTCCTACTTGGCTTCATGTAAAGCTTGTTTGGTTTTCTAATCCAGCACGAATGGTGATTTCATATCAGTTGTTATTACCATGCTAGTAGGTAGGAGAGAATCGTTGTGAGATGTAGATAGATACAACTTTCTGAGTATTCAATAGAAAACTTCCCGCATAATAGTTATGACATATACTAGCATGCTACATAAGTACCTTGTAAAGATGCTATGGGACGGAGCTCCGATAACAAGCTTGTTGATAAAGCACTTTGTAACCTCCTCAGCTATGGAATTTGGTACATCATCAGATTCAATCACTGAAACTTCTACTTGCACCTATGCACAGGACCAAAAGAATATAAGTTCTTGTTCCCCTGGTTTGACTCAATCACAAATTTCAACAAGCAAGAAAACTTCACCTTTTTTTGCGCACACAATTTCCTATAAGGAAGAAGCATTTCAGTTGTCTTCCACTCCACCTCTTTCTTATAAGCAGCAGCTACATCTTCCCTTGCTTGTGAAAGAGGAATCAAGTTTCCCACTGGAAGGACAACTAAATGTCAGAAGAGGCCATGATTTAATCCAATTATAACTGTCCATTTCTTTCATATAAATAATGAAATAAACTTTCTAGATCACAGAAATTATTACAAGCTAGCTTTCTAGGATAACGATGTACTACTTTATTTGCTGCTCACATATGTAGTTTTAATCAAGGTATCATGGTCCTTTGAAGTACATTCAAGACAGATATAAACTATGAAAACAAAGTTTTTTAGGCTAGGACCTTCTGGTTCTTGTTCCAATAAGTTATAACATATTGGACTATCTCAAGTAAACAGAACTTACATGGCGTAGGGACTCCAGTTACCCTCGGGCGGATGTGTAACAACTTGAAGACAACGTTTCCTTCAGGAATAAACTTCTCCAATGCCCAACTGACAACATATTTGCTTTTTCTATTTCCATTGATAGCTAATGCTACAATTAAAGAAGGGGGAGGTGGCAGCGCAAGTATGTTTGCTGCTTCCTCAGTGATCCCATTTCCCTCCATTAGTCCGTGCCACTTATCTGCTACACTATATAAACTATATCACCAAAATGAAATCACATATCGGCACAATTAGCCCTTGCAATCAAAACAACTTAGCCACAGTTTGTAGCTCATCAAGCCTTGATAAAACCATTAGGAAACAAATGGTGTTTTGTCACTAACATGTTTCATTAATTAATTTTAACACCATCAAATCCAATAGTGGTGAAGTCAATGAAACCTCATTCCCATGGAATTCAATTTGCAAAACAAATACACAAAACCATTCCAAGAAAAAAGCACAATAACTACATGAACCAAAAAGATGAAAATAACCAATTCTGGTCATTCTAATTCCTGAAAAGTGAAAACCCCAAGTAAAAGCCAAAGAGGAGTTGCTCAATGTTGAACCCAGAAACCAAAACCCCATGGAATGATCCTCAGTCAAAAACACATAAAAAATTTACAATTTTGAAAACCCAGAAAGCTATGGACACATTTATGTATTGAGAAACAGTAAAGAAGCATACCAGGTTTTCACAGTCTCATAAACTGCAAGTTTCCATCAAAACCCATAATTTTCTTTATCTGCTAAAAAGTTTAGGATGATTCAGTTGAGGAGAAGCAAGCAAATGATGTGAATTGCAGACAAGTAATTAATAACCCATTTGTCAAAATTGGATTTTTGTCAGCTTCTTTTTGTTGGGTCAAAATTGCAATATGATAGATGATAGTGTTAAATAATAGAAACAAGTCTGTGTTGAAGTTTCTTTGTGTTGCTTTCGAAGGGACTTGTTATTGTGTTCTTGTGGCTCCTAAACCAGATCAGAGGCTATTTATTTTTTCAACACTCGAAAACATATAAATATGGTTCACGCAAAATAAAATAATACCCATTTGTGTTGTGAATAAAGAGATATTTATATTAGGGTCCAATACCCATTTAGGAGTCGACTTCTACAAACAAAGAAAGTTGTTGATAAAACAAATTAACAACTTTTTTTTTTAATTAACAACTTTTGGTCCATAAAAAAAAACAACTTTAGGGGTCCGCACTTAAATAAATTCATAGTAATCTTCAACTGATTTCCCTCTAAATAATTATAGTAAATATAAATAGCCCAACTGCATTAGGGGCCCTTTGGTTGCAAAAAGTCCAGCACCAACCCAAATTCCCAATCATAAATAAAATAGACATATTTTAGAACGGTAAACGATGTTTCATTCATTAATCTAAAAAGAAAATTAGAGTGCAAGTAAAAATGAGCATTAAATTGCTTCAAGGAACACAATATTGATGTAGTTGACTATGTAGGCTGCGTGAGTAGGAAGAGCGTTTGCATTCGATCCCCGTTCAAGACATCTTAGAGAAAATGATGAGTTTTAACTATGATTTATCGTGGAGACTAGTCTCAGTGGCAGACTCAAAAATTCCAAAATACGGGGTTTGATTTTTTTTATACCATTTTAATTACGTTAAAATATGGAATAAATTAGCAATAATATGTATATTTTTCAAAATTGCATAACTAAAAATATTAGAATTTTTTTTAATGTGGGGTCAGCTGACCCCACAACACATTGAGTGGGTCCGCCCCTTACTAGTCTAGGTGTGGTGAAACAAGTTAAAAGTATCAACTGCGAATTTGCGAATCCGCTAAAAAAAACCCATGATATAAAAAAAACAAAATATTTATTTTATTCGACTTCTAATGAATTTTCAAACTAAATTTTCACTTCCATGGGAAGAAATATAAACTTACAGCATAGCATAGCATAGCATGGTGGAGTTGGTTGTTGCCCAATTGAGTCAACAAAGATGACAGTGAAAGAAAATGTTGACTTTTGGTGGCTCAAAGGAAAATATTCAATGGCTTTTATCCAAATAACATAAACTTGTTAAATGCAAGTCATCATCTGATCTCTTTCAGATTACAGCAAAACATCCTATTCCTATTCCTCTATATTGACATTGTGTTACTCTTAGCTCCAAATAATAGCATGCTTCATGTTTCCAATTATTTTACCTACATCATCAAGAAGCATTCTTCATGTTTTCGTTTGCCCTAAAAAATAAGCATTTTTCGTTACATAACGATGCTGACTGGAATTAAAAATAACGAAACAGCTCGCAAAAATAATATCATGCAAGAAAATTATGAAATCAAAATAAGCTTTCCTTTAATAATATTGTACATTAAACCCGTGTTTACAGAAAACTAAGTTTAGTCATTCTTGTACTAGTAAATGTTACCAATTACAATATTGTATCCCCCAACACAACTCACACAGACTAAAACAGTTCATCACTATATCCAAGGGAATTTCGATGTCTACAAATGTAGCTATGTCTCTCGGGAAGCATCACCGATGTCCATAATTCTTCCCAGCCTAGAGGTTTGTTAAACTTCGGGACCCGAAGCAAACAAACTAATAAGGCCTCTGAATACCTGAGCTGAGAGTTTGTGAGCTTTTAAGAGCTCGCCATCCAAATTCCAGACGCTCTCTTTGCCCAAAGAAGTAAATGTAAATGCCGAGGTCTGTACATGGTGTATGAAATAATCAGCCAAAAAGAAGAGAGAACGAATAAACATTACTTGGGAACAGAAGATCAAAGTGGTGAGAAACATGCCTTATGATGTTCCACAAACTCAAAATCCAAAGGATTTCCATCTTTCATCGCAAGCTGGGTAAGGTGCCTGCAGGTGTGTTCAATCATACATAACTTACGCACAAAATCTCAATATATGCTTATATCTTTTTGCTTTCGGACGACTTGCGCATAACGGAGGGACCAACATATTAATATAGTCTGATTAAAGAGGTTGTACCCAACAGAAAATCAATAAAGCATACAATTTTGGATTTCTGTGATTTTATCATATGCCTGGTACAGATTCAAGTTACTATAACTAAATGTAGAACCTTCAAAACTAAACCTACCTCGAAAAGTCAAGAGGACCATCAAGCAATGGTCAAAAGTATAAGTACTGTACATTTGGCATGTACATCATAAAATTCTTAACAAGTTAGACTTCCTATGAAACAATACAAAGATGAACAATATACAGTCTCAGAAACATACAGTACTTTTGACCATCATTTATCACTGTCATGTATATATATATATATATATAAGAGTATATAATTCAGCATGTAGGAGAGAAAGGTCCCATATTACCATAAATATAAAGTATGAGAGCAGTCTTTGACCAATATGAGATGGAGAAACCCGTCTGAAAGGTGTGCATCAGCAACTAGGCCATCAGGTGCTCGTTCATTTCGGTTAGAAATCACAGCAGCACCAACACTAAGAAAACGACCTTTGGTTTTTGACCACCTTGTTTCTTCTGGGCGGGAATAAGGTGTTGGTTGGCAACCTCTCACAGAAGCATGATCAGGCTTTGTATTACAAATTTCGCAGTTCACACGGCAGATTTGTTTTTCAGATTTTGGACCCCACAAGGCTTGTAACTTACTACCTAGATGGCCTTTCTCCCATGTGGTGTTTTTCTTCTCGGATTCAACTTCTAGATATGATAATTCTGCCTCATATGACCTGTATATCCATCCAAATGCAAAACGTTTAAAAAGTCTAAAAGATGTGCAAATGCTGCTTGCATGTCCCAATTATACCCCAGAGTAAGGAAGAGAAGTAACTGCAAGTAAATCACAAAAAAATCAGATGTGAAGAAAGAAGCTATTTTGATAAAGTGTGCCCCATGACCCATCAAACCTTATGGCATTGATCAATGAAAGAAGCCATGTATGCATAACTAATTCTGGACAGTAAGTTTAAACTGGAGTTGCAAAATAGTATACAAGGATCATCATAAAATTACTTATCATCCTAATTAATATTGACTTAAAGAACAAAACACCAAAAGACTGTGAGGAGAAGATCAGTTCCAAAATACATAGAATATAAAATATAGAGTTGCAATTTTTAAGTTCAGATAATTGACTTTGAAGGCGTAACATGTACATAGAAAGCAGCTCCATATACATCCAATAATAGCATCCAAGTCCCAAACTTGTAGTCAAGATTAAAAGACAAGTCATTTTATGCAAAAAGCAATCAGTTTATGGATATAAATAGCTTCATTACCAATGCCATGTGAAACAAGTTCTTCCAAGTTAGAGACTTGTGCAGAAAATATATGCCTACTAAGAAGAATACCTGTGTTTAAAAAACACTTTAGTTCCTGAATAATCATAACGTTTGGGGCCCATCCATCGGAGTTTTTCACTCTCTGTGATGACATCACCATAAAATCCATACCTGGTAACATTGAGCAGACAAATTCAGACAAGAACATTCATAGTGACGAAAGTTTAAAAATTAAATGAACTATGACCTAGCAACTACATTTCCCTATGATTTAGCACATATATTTTGGGTATTTGAAGTCTAAGTGTTCCCCAAAATTTGAACATGATACAAAAGCTACTATATATATATAGAAGTATCAGAAATGCTAGAAGATTCCTCACAATGAAAAGATGAGCAGGGCTCACATAAATATCAAAGCATACTGACCAAACTTGCAGAAATCTAAATAATAATTTAGGTTCTCTTTACCTCTATTTCAGCAAGACTTCAAGAAATAATAAAGTCAGAGAATTCATAACACAAGAAAGGCTTCCGTCCAATACAAAAAATGTGGAAATACCATGGAGTATAGTCATATAACTGAAGGAGAAAATAATATGATTTCCATAGAGAAAATGCATAAAGCCTTGATATTCCAGAGTCAGATTGAACATGACGTAGGAAACCAAAACACATAATTTTCAACATTTCAAAACAGGATTGAGTACTTGCAAAAATTGACAAAACAGTTATAATGCTTTATCAGAGTGTCAACTTAGAAGTAGTTATGAGTACTGATAAAAGGTAAAGAACATAATACAAACAGGAATTTATGATTGCCTGACGTGAATACAAACATCTACTATTAAAACATTTTAAAGGGAATGTCTCATAAAAATTTATCATCCGTCGTCAAAAGAAATTACCCAGCAAAAGAAGCTGCATAGCGTACACAAGGTTCAACCTTTGAAGCAGCAGTTTCCTTCCATCTTACAATGTGAGCGATATCAAGACAAACTCTTTTACCCAGGACAATGTGCAATGCTGATGTCATAGGATCTCTAGTTCCGGTTGTACTGAAAAGAGAAATTCAGCACACTATCATCAAAAACACAATTCTCAGTTAAATACTAGATAGAAAGATGATTTACAATCATGTGCATGTTGAAAAAATAGAAACAAACATTTCACTATGTGGATTTGGTGTTTGGTACTTCAGTAAAAAAAGATGACCACTAGGACCTTCCTTTCAGAAAAAAAAAACAAATAGGAGCTGATAAATGTATGAGATGTGTAACATGATTGATTACTTGAAAAAACTGCTAGTTTCAACTTTGTCATTTTCGGGCAAAGATTCATAGATGATTCTAGCATATCCTTTCATCCTTATTGGACCAGTAGTAAGACTGAATCTATAATTGCAGTAAAACATAGATAATGCATCTATAGCCCAAGAATTTAACGGACAACCCAATCCCAATGACCATGACAAATAATCAGCAGGGCCACAAAATTGCACTTCTTGCCCGAAAGAAGTCTAAAGGAAAAGATTTTCAAGGAAATTTTTGAAAAATACAAGGAAATATCAAACATGGTGACAGCAACTACAATCTCAGTCATTGATTCAATTTCAACAGAATCATAACTTGATTGAAAAAGACTAACATATCTGTGACTAACTAGATAAACAAATAGTATCGTAAAAAAGTTAGCAACTTGTAATAGATATTCGAGCAAAAAACACAAGGTCATTCATATCATAATTCATGGATCACGATTACTACAAAAAATAGCTTGTCGATAAATCATAGCCTCGAGTTTAAACCCTAAATCATGGTCCCAAAAGCACAAGAGGCATCCAGAAAAAGAAGAAAAAAAAACTAAGTCTTTTCACATCCAAATGAAGCTGTTTCCCGCAATAATTCCAAGAGTTTGAATTTTACAAAAATACACAGGATTCTGTAAGAACTTTTAGAGGGTTACCCTGGGTGGTTTGTAAATGTGCATATAACAAAATCAGAGCGATGAAGCACCTATTTGGACATGGAACATGATTCGCAAGGCAATTCAAACAAGCAATTCGTCATTTCAAAAATATATATATATATAGGACACAATTCACTTTTAACTAAATTTATTTTAAATGTAATAAAACATATGAACTTGTGGTTTCTTATCATACTAAGCTTAAATTTAATATTAGATAGATGTGGTGATGAAAAGTCCTGCATTAGAAAAACAAAGATTACATAAGCGACGTATGATGATCAGATGATGAAAGCTAAACCCTACTAAAGATAAAGGTTTAGTCAGATTTAGTCTCCTGGATATATATGCCTATTTGCAATCACAGACATAACAGATAAAGGTTTTCACAATTTCACCAATAATGAACATAAATGCTCTATGCCTTTATCATTTTCCTTTAGGCATATATGAAATTTCCATTATTTTCATATAGTGGATAGCTACAGTTCAAACAAAAGGTAAATATTTTATTTTGGATCACGACTACCAGAAGAAGAATATTATGAATTCACAAACAAACCAAGACACATATTTACATGCAAACTATTGATCATACACACATGAAGGATGTAAAACGAAAGGCAGACTCCATAGAAAATCAATCCCTAAGAGCACACCTCATACTGATTTAGAATAAAGATAATGCAGTCCAAAAAGTGCACAATCAAAGTCTATTGAAACAAAAATATAAATGAAACATCAAGCCCTGGGATAAAGGAGCCAAATATCACATAATGCAAGAAAATACCAAATCACAATGGCATCAGTTGAACCTGAAGGAATGAGTCCAAGTCTAAACTGCCCACTGGAGAGGGGAAACTCAGAATCCTGATCTGCTGAGTTGTCACATAGAATAAAAAGTTCTCAGGTACTATTAGAGTGTAGCATAAATTAATAATGAAATCCACCTTACTTTCAGATATGATATAAACTAACCTGAGTTGCATGAACCATCTCCAGTTCCTGTAAGTTTAAACCAATTAAACATAGCATAATCATAGTTGAGAATTACAAATTTAATCTAAAGCTCGGCTTGTGTGTCAACAACTTATTAGGAGCAAAGTGCAAACTACAAATTTAAAGTTGAGCAACCTGAATCAACATTTTCTGAATTTGAGAGAAGAGGAGATTGGTCTTCCGTCTGATAAGAAGTATCAGCATGAATTTCATTTGGATCACAAACTGATTGAATAAAATCGGCAGGGGCTGGTGGATAAGGAGCTTTATGCCTTGACAAAAGAAGTCCATTAAGAATTTCACTGAAGAAACCATCACCACCCTGAATCAAATCAATCAGATAATAACCAGAAATTGGGATATGTGCTGGAAATGAAAATTACTGTGTAGAAAACTGGGGAAAAAACAAATTAGTTCAGATATCTGAACAAACAAATAAGTGCAGATAACTGAACCCGATAAAAAGCAAAAATATAGACAGAGTTACCATGGGAGAAAAGGGTAAAATGCAATCAAGAAGAAGGACCTTTTGGATATTAATAATAATATACTTATGTTTACATTATCAGTTTCAGATTATGAGAAAACAAATACTTGGAGTAACAATACATGGAATCTTCAGACAAGTTCACGCATATTTACAAGAACGGATGTGTACACACAAACATTTCTTTCAATTAATGAGGTAAATAACTGAGAAACTATCTCACAATACTTTCAAATCAGCTATACTTTCTTTTTCTTCTTCTTCAACAGTTGGAAAGTTACAATTAAAAATTCTTGGGAGTAATTGCACATAGCCCCTACGAACTATTCACTAAAGACATCTAGCTCCCCTGAACTATCATAGTTACCACACAGCCCCTATGTATTTACATT